>JAOCZM010000228.1:2500-36212 GCA_026122235.1 Vinca minor
GAGATTTCGAGTGAGTGTGCATAATCTTCTTCTCTCCGAAGGAAATGGTTCATCGAAATAATGAGTCACCATTGATATCGACACATCTGAGATCATGGCAAATGTTCAGGAGTTCCCCTCCCCTAACTTCAATCCTTTTCCTTCTTCTTGTTGCTGAACATCGTTCGTACACATCTTATCTTTGTTTCCGGAGCCTCTGGTAAGGTTACAGACAGGAGTTCGAAAAGATCGTCTTTGATGATTACATCATCTGAATTGAGTTGAGAAAACTTCTGGATAGGTATCCTACATCTGGAAACAGGTGCTGGTTAAAGTCTCTTTCGTTGCTCTGAACAATTAGGAGATTCTCTAGAAGAAATACGGGGTTCTGCTTCTGGCGGCAGCATGCTTGGTCCCACGCTTATGCGGGTCAAAGTCAGCCACGCTCTAAGAAAATATTTGAATATCGAATCTGTCGATATTGTCGATCATCACCTCGATCCATCAATCTAATCACTTTTTCGAGAGATACGAGGACATCGGTCAGCCATGCAAGTAGAGATTTTATTCGGTGATGAAAAAGAAAAGAAGCGTGGGCAGGGGTTGGATTGATGATAAAATAGTAGAATCCTGGGTCGCGAGACAGTAGTTCGATTGAGTGATGAAGAGGATTCTTGGTTCAGTTCTCCCACCTTAACGGCAAGAAAAGATTGAGTCAAAATTCTATGGAGTCTGACTCATAGTGATCATTTATCAAGAATGACTCTGGTTATCAGGTGAGTTATGAACAACAGGAGCAATTTCAGCTACGGTACTTAGGTTGACATTCATAAAGAGTATCTAATGAATTGCCGAGGTTCAATGCGTCCTGTTTGCTGGAAAGACGGATATTCCCTTGCTCATTATCAGACAATCGCTTATTCACGAAACTTCACGGTACTGGGACTAAATGGTTTTTCGATTTCCCATCTCACGGTGGGCCGCCTCAGCTCCAGCTTGGCCCTGTACTCCCCTCCTAGGGGTATTTTAGTGATAGGTTCTATAGGAAGTGGACGATCCTATTTGGTCAAATACCTAGCGACAAACTCCTATGTTCCTTTCATTACGGTATTTCTGAACAAGTTCCTGGATAACAAGCCTAATGGTTTTCTTATTGATGATATCAATATTGATGATAGTGACGATATTGATGCTAGTGACGATATTGATGCTAGTGACGATATTGATGCTAGTGACGATATTGATGCTAGTGACGATATTGATGCTAGTGACGATATCGATCGTGACCTTGATACGGAGCTGGAGCTGCTAACTATGATGAATGCGCTAACTATGGATATGATGCCGGAAATAGACCCATTTTATATCACCCTTCAATTCGAATTAGCAAAAGCAATGTCTCCTTGCATAATATGGATTCCAAACATTCATGATCTGGATGTGAATGAGTCGAATTACTTATCCCTCGGTCTATTAGTGAACCATCTCTCCAGGGATTGTGAAAGATGTTCCACTAGAAATATTCTTGTTATTGCTTCGACTCATATTCCCCAAAAAGTGGATCCCGCTCTAATAGCTCCGAATAAATTCAATACGTGCATTAAGATACGAAGGCTTCTTATTCCACAACAACGAAAGCACTTTTTCACTCTTTCATATACTAGGGGATTTCACTTGGAAAATAAAATGTTCCATACTAATGGATTCGGGTCCATAACCATGGGTTCCAATGCACGAGATCTTGTAGCACTTACCAATGAGGCCCTATCGAGTAGTATTACACAGAAGAAATCAATTATAGACACTAATACAATTAGATCCGCTCTTCATAGACAAACTTGGGATTTGCGATCCCAGGTAAGATCGGTTCAGGATCATGGGATCTTTTTCTATCAGATAGGAAGGGCTTTAGCACAAAACGTACTTCTAAGTAATTGCCCCATAGATCCTATATCTATCTATATGAAGAAGAAATCGTGTAACGAAGGGTATTCTTATTTGTACAAATGGTACTTCGAACTTGGAACGAGCATGAAGAAATTAACGATACTTCTTTTATCGCTCTGGGTTGTTCTGCCGGATCGGTCGCTCAAGACCTTTGGTCTCTACCCGGACCCGATGAAAAAAATGGGATCACTTCTTATGGACTCGTTGAGAATGATTCGGATCTAGTTCATGGCCTATTAGAAGTCGAAGGCGCTCTGGTGGGATCTTCACGGACAGAAAAGATTGCAGTCAGTTTAATGTGATCAGTGACATTGCTTCTTCGGCCCGAACGAGAATCCCCTTAGATATGATGCAAAGCGGATCTTGTTCTATCCTTGATCAGAGATTTCTCTATAGAAAAATACGGAGTTTGAAGGGGAGGAGAAGGAGCCCTTGACCGCAACAGATAGAGAGGATTTATTCAATCACATAGTTTAGGCTCCTGGGAATACTGCTGGCGCCCTTGGGCGCTCGTTACAATCACGCCGAAAGGCCCAACGGGTGAGATTTCCCTATTAGGCCCAGGTCATTTCAGGGGTTAAGCGGATCATTTATGATGAAGAGGTTTTATGATGAAGAGGATGAGCTTCAAGAGAATTATTCGGAGTTCTTGCAGAATGGAAGGGTGCAGTACCAGACACGAGATAGATCTTCCAAAGAACAAGGCCTTTTTCGAATAAGCCAATTCATTTGGGACCCTGCAGATCCACTCTTTTTCCTATTCAAAGATCAGCCCCCTGGCTCTGTGTTTTCACATCGAGAATTATTTGCAGATGAAGAGATGTCAAAGGGGCTTCTTACTTCCCAAACAGATCCTCCTACATCTATATATAAACGCTGGTTTATCAAGAATACGCAAGAAAAGCACTTCGAATTGTTGATTAATCGTCAGAGATGGCTTAGAACCAATAGTTCATTATCTAATGGATCTTTCCGTTCGAATACTCTATCCGAGAGTTATCAGTATTTATCAAATCTGTTCCTATCTAACGGAACGCTATTGGATCAAATGACAAAGACATTGTTGAGAAAAAGATGGCTTTTCCCGGATGAAATGAAAATTGGATTCATGTAACGGGAGAAAGATTTCCCATTCCTTAGCCGGAAAGATATGTGGCCATGAAAGAGGGATTAAGTGGATGGGTGGTAGAGTCGTGGAAACGCTTGTTTCTTCCCTATTTTGGACCTTAGCTCCATGGAACAATATGTTACTGCTGAAACACGGAAGAATTGAAATCGTAGATCAAAACACTATGTATGGATGGTATGAACTGCCTAAACAAGAATTCGTGAACAGCGAACAACCAGTTCAGATATTCACGACCAAGAAGTACTGGATTCTCTTCTCTTTCGGATAGGCCCTGAAAGGAGAAGGAAGGCTGGAATGCCAACAGGCGTCTATTATTGAATTCACCCGACCCGATCCATTTTGGGAACGTCCAGTGCCAAAGTCACTGAATGGGTAAGTCGCCAATCCCTGGACTATGTAATGTACTTTATCTGCTGGGTTACGGGCGGGCATTTTACCAGAGGTTTCTAATCTATGATTCCTGTTGAATCATATACTCGGGGGTGAGTGCGGGGCGGACGATTTTAAAGCAGACTCCCCATTCATTAGATAGAGAAGATCGCCAAGATTTCGTGATCTGCTGCCGAACTTATTCCAATTCCAAGAGCTCGGATCGAATCGGTATATCAATACCGATTCGATCCGAGCTCGCTGAAACAATTGCTCATTCAGCGAGGCATTCTCCATATTGTGCCTTGAGAGGACTCGAACCTCCACGCTCTTTGGCACGATTTTTGAGTCTGCGTGTCTACCATTTCACCACCAGGCATCTTGAAAGTGAATCGTATTCCATGAATATGATATCTATCTAGTGCGATGTACGAATGCTATGACAAAGGTGGAGTATTTCCTTGATCAGATCGTCATATAGGCGAGTTGGACATCTAATTGCTTCGATTTAGATTATCCGGAGAAGTGCCTTGGATATGTCAAAGATGGACAATCAAACCTATTTCTCGATTCAATAGAAGCTCAAAGAGGTGAATAGAGTCCCAAATAACGAGAGGTGTGTAAAAGCGAGGTCTGATTACGCCTATTCTAATCCTAAATGGAATGTGGCGGCGTAAGGAGATCCATATGTAAATATAGTATCTATTTAAATACGCTTCGGACTGACCTTCTCATAGTGGAGATGTATAGAACCCTATTCAGTGCGGTCGAGTATGGAATGAACTTATAATCGTGGAATCGACTCGATCATCAGATTATAAGTTTCACTTTAACCCATTCCATTTTTGGGCGGAACAGGTCTACTAATTCTTTGATTCCAGTTAGTAAGAGATCTTGAACTAAAGAAATAGACCTAGAAGCTAAAAAGTGTATCTGAGCAATTGCAGTAATCAGGGTTCATTGATATTCCTGGTATAGTAGGTGCTATCACATGCAATCATACTCAATTCGATGGAGTGTTTGATCTTAAAGAGATCTTCTATAATTTCGCACGTGAGGAGTTATTTCTTGGTTTCGTCAGTCATTAATAACTTGATTATTTTTTAGATAATAGTAGATAGAAACAACGCTTGTAGGGAGTCTATTAAAACCAAGAAATATAGGCCTGCCTGCCATCCACACCAGAATAAATAGAGTTTTCCGAAAAAAACCTGCTAGTGGAGGAAGACCCCTAGGGATAAGAGACATAGAGGGCTAAGAGAAACGAAAGGATGCTTTCGTGTATAATCTGCATAATCTCGAGATGTTATCCCGTTCCGGTACGTAGACCAAATAATACAATGCAAGCAAAAAGTTCTAGATTCATGGAGATATAGAGACAGCATATAAGTATATCATGCTTGCATATCCATCATTTGAAGTCTCAACATTATTCAATAATTACATATCCGATTTGACCTATGGACGAATGCACGCATACGTTTCATGCTTTTTGGTAATAACAATGAAGATTTCCCAATATCATGCTAAGAATAGCTAGGTTTCGAAGAAGATGCCATTCGTTGATGAGAAATAAAAGGGAATATCAATTCGATGTGGCTAAAGCTGAGCAGTACTTTTTCGAAGTAACAGAAAGAAAAGCAACTGCTGGGTGGGAGAGTCAGAGTCGGAAAGAGGTTCCTCTCTTCTTTCTTATTCAAACCGTGCATGGGACTCATCTCACACGGCTCTAAGTGATAAAAGAAAGAAGAACTCATCTTCTTTTTTTTTTGATTACCTTCTCGTGTTGTATGTAAGACAAGATTCCATTCGATTTCTAAAGGATTAGTAATCATAACTTTTCGAGAATCCTTCATCATTGGTTTGTGGATGACAGATTTTTCAATCTTTTTTGACCTTTGTTCCGTAGGACAAAGCAAGTCAGAAAGATTGAGAAATGAGCCATCTGTTTAATTCGTTTTCTCAATAGCCATGAGATGATCTTGGGGTGATCCTTTTTGTCGACGGATGCTCTTGTTACACTCGTAGTCTCTGGTGGTGAGAACCAACTATGTAGCATCTACATCGAGAATTCAAGTATTGTATCGTCATTAGTCCGATCCTTTGTTGGAACTACCCGTAATAAGGAACTTGCAAATGGATCTGTTTATCATAAAGAGATTCGTCGTTGACCCTGCTTCACCTTAATTTGAACAGTAAAGTTCTGTCTTGGTCCGAGTGGGGATAGCATTTCTCTTCTGCATGTCCATGGGTTTTGAAAAATCGAAATCGAAGCAGTAGATGTCCAACTCGGGCCTATATGACATGACCGATCAATAGAAATACTCCGCCTTTGTCATATATTCGTACATCACACTAGATGCATATTCATGAATACGATTCGCTTTCAAGATATACGCTTGGTGGTGAAATGTGCGAGCACGAGACTAAATCTCGTGTAGCTAAAGCGTGGAAATTCGAGTCTCTTCAGGCATACTATGGAGAATGCTTTCATTGAATGAGCAATTCAATAAGCGGCTCGGATCGAATCGGTATTGATATGCCGATTCGATCCGAGCTCTTGGGAGGCAGGCATAAGTTCGGCAGCAGATCGCGAATCTTGGCGATCTTCTATCTAATGAATGGGGGAGTCTGCTTTAAATCGTCGCGCACTCCCAGTATGATTCAGCAGGGAATCATGGAGTAGAAACTCTCTGGTAAACTCTGCCATACATCAACGAATAAGTGCATTACATGAGTCGAGGGGTGGCGACCCATTCGGTACGGCACTGGACGTTCCCAAAATGAATCGAGCTCGAAAGTAATTCAGTAATAGACGCCTGTTGGCATTCAGCTTCTTCTCGCTTTCGGGCTATCGAAAGAAAGTCGAGTCAGTGCTTTGATCGTGAATATCCGAGCAGTTGTTCGCTGTTCACGAGTGCTGTTCGCAATTCTACCATCCATACATAGTGTTTTGATCTACATTTCGAAATTCTTCCGTGTTTCAGCAGTAACATATTGTTCCCGTAGGCTAAGGTCAAAATAGAGGAAGAACAGCATTTCCCGACTCTACCGCCCATCCCTAATCCCTCATCATGGCCACATGTCTTTCCGGCTGAGAATGGAAATCTTTCTCCCGTTACATGAATCAATTTTCATTTCATCGGGAAAAGCCATCTTTTCTCAGCAATGTCTTTGTCATTTGATCAATAGCGTTCGTTAGATAGGAACGAATTTGATAAATACTGACTAACTCTCGGATAAAGTATTCGAACGGAAAGATCCATTAGATAATGAGCTATTGATTCTAAGCCATCTCTGACGATTAATCAGCAATTCGAAGTGCTTTGCTTGCGTATTCTTGATAAACCAGCGTTTATCTGTAGATGTAGGGAGGGATCTGTTTGGAAGTAAGCGCTTTGACATCTCTTCATCTGCAAATAATTCTCGATGTGAAAAAGCTTACAGAGCGAGAGGCTGATCTTTGAATAGGAAAAAGTGGATCTGCAGAGTCCCCAAATGAACAGCTTATTCGAAAAAGGGCTTGTTCTGGAAGATCTATCTCGTGTCTGTACTGCACTTCCATTCTGCAAGAACTCCGAATAATTCTCTTGAAACTCATCTCTTCATCATAAACCTCTTCATCATAAATGATCCGCTTGCCCCGAAATGACCTAGCTAATAGAAATCCCAATTCACTAGGGCCTTTCTGTGATTGTATCGAAAGGCCCAAGGGCACCATATTCTAGAGGCCCAAACTATGTGATTGAATAAATCCTCTATCTGTTGCGGAGTCAAAACTCCTTCTCCTCCCTCAAACTCCGATTCATATTTTCATAGAAATCTCTGATCAGAGATAGAACAAGATCCGCTTTACTCATATCTGAGGGATTCTCGGTTCAGGCCGAAAAAGCGTGTCGCTCGTCATTATCAAACTGACTGCAATCTGTCGTCCGTGAATCCCGCAGCAGCCTTTGCTAATGGAGCCGTGAACTAGATCCGAATCATTCTCAACGAGTCCCCATAAGATGATCCCATTTTCATCGAGGTCGAGACAAGGTGTGAGCGACGATCCCGGCAGAGCAACTCAAAGATGAAAGCTATCGTTAATTCTTCATGCTCGTTTCAGTTCGAAAGTACCATTTGTACAAATAAAATACCCTTCGTTACGATTTCTTCTTCGTATGAACAGATAGCAGAGATCTGTGGGGAACATTACAGAGTACGTTTTGTGCTAAAGCCCTTCCTATCTGATAGAAAAGATCCCATGATCTGAACCGATTCTACACAGGATCGCAAATCCGAGTTTGTCTATGAAAAGGCGGATCTAGTTGTATTAGTGTCTATAGTGATTTCTTCTGTGTAATACTACTCGATGAGAACCTCATTGGCAAAGTGCTACAGGTCTCGTGCATGGAAACCCATGGTTATGGACCCGAATCCCATTAGTATGGAGCATTTTATTTTCAAGTGAAATCTGCTATGTGAAAAGTGAATGCATTTTGTACGTGAGATAAGACGCTATATCTGTAATGCACGTATTAATTTATTCGGAGCTGTGAAGCGGGATCGCACTTTTGAGATGTAGTCGAAAGCAGTAACAGAGCTATTTCTAGTGGAGCATCTTTCACGATCCTGGAAGATGGTTCACTAATAGACCGAGGACAAAGTAATTCGACTCATTCACATCCAGATCATGAATATTTGGAATCCCATATTATGCGAGAGACATTGCTTTGCTAATTCAGAGTGAAGGAGTGATGTAAATGAGTCTATTTCCGGCATCATATCCATGGTTAGCGCATTCATCATGGTTAGCGCTCAGCTCCTATCAGAGTGCGTCGATATCGTCACTAGCATCAATATCGTCACTAGCATCAATATCGTCACCAGCATCAATATCGTCACTAGCATCAATATCGTCACTAGCATCAATATCGTCACTATCATCAATATTGATATCATCAATAGAAAACCATTAAAGCTGTTATCGAGAACTATTCGAAAACTACCGTAATGAGGAACATAGGAGATTTGTCGCTGAGTATTTGACAAATAAGATCGTCACTTCTATAGAACCTATCACTAAAATACCCCTGAGAGAGGATAAGCAGAGCAAGAGAGTTTTTCCCATGAGATGAAAGTGAAACTATTGGTCCCCACGCAGTGAAATAGTGATTGTCTGATAATGAGCAGAGAATATCCGTCTTTCTGCTAAAGCAGATGTATTGAACTCATAATTCGTAGATACTTTTTTATGAATGTCAGCTAAGCTATCGTAAGTAAGCTCCCGGTTTATTCAATCATTTGATAACCAGAGTCATTCTTTGATAAATGATCGCTATGAAGTCGAACTCCATAGAAGTGATCAATCCCCCTTTTCTGTCGTTAGGTGGAACTGAACCAGAAATTCTCTTTCTTCATCGCAATCGAATCGCTGTTCGCGACAGACTATTTTATCATCAATCAGCCCCCGTTCACATTTTTTCTTTCTTATCAGTGAATAAATCTCTTTTGACTGTATGACTTAGACATATTTCTCGAAAAGAATGATTAGGTGATGAGGATTTGTATGAGATCGACAATATCGATGAGATTGATATTCAAATATTTCTTCTTGAAAGCGTATTGTTTGACCCTATAGCAGGACTAGCATGTTGCCAGCTGAAGCACGTATTTCTTCAGAAGAATCTCTAATTGTTCAGGCAACTAGAAAGAATTCTTTAACCAGAAAAAATTCGTTTCAGATGTGAGATACTATCAGAAGTTTTCTCAGCTCAATCATAGATGATGTAATCATCAAAGGTGACCTTTTCGAAAGCTCTGTCTGTAACTCACTGAAACCCGAAAGACAAGATAAGATATGTGCAGCGAGATATCCAGCAACAGAAAGAGAAAGGGATTGAAGAGGAACTCCCGAGCATTTGGCGATCTCGAATGTGTCGATATCAATGGTGACTCATTATTTCGATGAATCATTTCTTCGGAAAGAAGAAGATTATGTAAACGCTTACTCGAGATCTCTTATCGAATTCCGTGTGGAAGACGCCAATTTTTCTGAAGAATTCGCCATGATACCCGATCATGCATAATATCGTGAAAATGGATGCAAATACTTTGACTGCTACTGTATCGGCAATAGATGCGAAAAAAGTATCTAAAAATAGAAAATTTAGATATTGTACCCTGTCGAAATGAGAACCATGGCATATGTTTGGAATGAATTCCATTTTGAAGAGTTGAAAAAGCACTATCTCGTCGAAAGGTTCGATCCATCTGCCCTTTCTCGACGCATTTCTTTAGACAAAGACTCCGTTTTTCCTCTTTTCGAATGGTAAATATTTCTCAGGGAGCATGGAGTGTGAATCAAACCCATGTTTAATTGAGTGAATGCTGATGCAGATTCTTCCTTCTGAATCAGATAGATTCATATCTGAAAGAGGTTGACAATAAAGTTCTTTCAGAAATTGACTATTTGTCCTCTGTTAGAGTGTTCGAAAATGTCTGCGATCGGTAACGAGCGAATGGATCGGATCGACTGAAAAATGGAAGATTTGTACAGAGTATACGTTTCGTCACCGCTTTGTGAAAAATCGTTAGTATGAATATGTTAGATACCTGTGACTCGATGGCAAATGATCTCTCCCCAAAAAGCATGTTTTTACCGACACACAAAAAAATCTTTTGTTGCGAATGAACAGTATTGAAATGTCATACGTAAATCAGAGATTGCTTGCAGGGCCTTTTCCACGAAGAAGAATCTTGTGTTCCAAACTGAAAAACTGATGAATTATTCAGAATAGAAGTCGATTTGCTATAAAAGAAGATATCAATGAACTTCTACGAAATGGTTTCGCGAGATTCAACCAATTGTCTTGATACGTGAGATATCATTGATAAATAGGGAATCCGTGTTATCAAAGAGATTCCCTGCGATGTCTAGTATGGAATGAGTCAATCATCCATTTTGGTATCTTATTGAACAAAATAGTGATATTCTTCCTCCATTGATCAGAATTTCGATTTTTGGAAAGTATCATGATCATCAATAAGAAAGGAGTTTCAATTTTTCAAATGAGTGATTTGAAGACTATTATTCAACGGCAGATTGCGAGTTGTCATTCGGACCCTTTCCATTCATAGATGTAGATCTCGGACTATGAATGGGGATATTCGAAACTCACACGAAAAAAGGAAGTGAGTTAGGGCAGAAAGAAAAGCAGCTTGAACAAAAAGAAGTGACTTGAACAAAAAGAAAGCGAGTAACTTAGACAAATCTTTTTTGTCGATGACTTCAGACCAATCAGTCGAATATTGACAATACGTAATCGATCAGACATTGCTGAAAGCGGCTCTTCTGCTCAGAAACGAAATGTTCCAAATGTTCCTGAAAATTCTTGCTCCCATTGAGCCATTTATATCTATATGCATCGGGATTCCGATTCATGGATCTCTCGGTTCGAAAATCAAAGCAAAGGATCGAACCATTTCTTCTGACTCTTTTCAAATTCGACAAATGTTGGTTGATCGTATATTTCATTGGGAGTTCTATGATTCAGAGTATCCTTTCTATTTGATCCCTTTGAATTCCATATTCGAGTTGCGATCAGATCTATTCATTAAAAAGAATCGATTCAATCCATTTCTTATGTACCCATGAAAGTACTATATGGGATTTGAATCGAGATTTCGGATCAATCTGTATTGATTGACTGCCTCCATTATGGCAAATACCACTCTTTTTGGTTGTGAATCTTTCATTCCGCAGATATCGGACCCATTTCTCGATCACTCGAGAAAAAGATTCATTCTCTTCATAAAAAATAGGAGGTAGAACAATAAATATTTCTTTTTCGATTCATCCTGAGTTGAATACCTCATTCAGAAATTGTTTTGATCAATCGTAAGAATCAATAGAAAAGGCAAATCCCCTATGATACACCGATCGGCTCGGTTATTGACAGAGTGAATAGATCTGCCATTTCTTGAAATCTCTTCTGATTCAAAATCGTGGTGTGACATGTATCTCCCTGTTCAGTCATGAGAATAGATGAAATAAATCAAAAAATGAATTTTTGATTCGAAATGATATTAGAACTGTCCATATCGGTTCATCCTTCGAGATGCATCATCATCGAATCTGATGAAATAGATGATGAACGGTATTTTGTGAAATGCAGTAATTATCTTGAATATATTAACCATTTCTTTATTTTCCGATAGCCTGGAGACGAAAGAAAGATCTTGTTCTTTTCTTCAGCAATTTTGGATCTCTAGTGAACTCTCGACAGATTCGAACTCGGATGAGTTCTGACCATCTATCGGAAAAAGAACTAACGGATCTTGTAAATTCCCAGAGAAATTCTTCGATTTCTTTCGGAAGCAGATGATTCATCATCTGCTCTCACGTTCGTGAATAACTGACGTTTGAGAATAGCCGAAAGGCATTTCTGAATCGGTCTGATTCTATCTCTGTTCGTTCCCGTTTGAGAAGAGATCCCCAAAGAATCGATCTTTCTTTAGTTGTTGAATCTCTCTTTGATTGACAATGTGTATTCGAATCTCATATTTGAATCTTTCTCTTTGAATAAGATCTCAATTCCAGTGACATTTCGTAGATATCTTACAACTAGAATCCTCTTTTTCCGATCAGTTCTCACCACCGCAGCCAGTTGAGTTCGAGGGATGCTCGCTTTGAGTTGTGGGAAGACAATACTCTCTTTCGAGATTCGGCAAACAACTTTCTCGAAGATCTTTTTCCTTTTGGGAAAGACTGCAGAGCGAAACAATCGGCCTATTGATATTGGAAGACGCAATTCTTTCAATGTATCATTTCTGGAGTCAATGAAATTCATAGGTATAGGAAGAAGTCTATCAAAGTAGAGATTTTTCTTTTCGACCGTATTTCGATTGTTAATACGATATATGAGACCGCTACTCAAAGTATTACACCCTTGATCGTGAGTATCGATTGCTGTTGAACCCTGTGAGTGCGTGGTAAGATACTCAAATTCGAGAGTCAGAAGTTTTATAAAGCGTTCTTGAGTGAAAAAATGTGAATGAAAGATCCCACTGAATGGTGGGTCATGAATCTAGAAATAGTGAATTCTTGATCTCTCTCAATATCTCTCAATTCGAAAATCAGAGATTTGAGTGATTTCCTTTCGTGATTCCTCACAAATGGCATTGATTATCTAAAGATTCCATTTCGATGGAGACTGATTATTCACTATGTGCGAGGGATCCCCTAAGCATCCCGTAACTGAATAGTAAAAGCGCCCAACTCATATTGGCGAATTCGTAGGTTCAATTCTACTGGATACGCCAATGGACTCTCAATAAGTCTATTGAGGTAGCTCTGTATCAATGGAATCTCATCATCCATACATAACGAGGTATTAGTATATTCATGTCATATATATGAACAGTAAGAACTGGCATTCTTGTGAACTAGAAACTCATGAGAAGAAAATAGACTATGGATGGAATCAATATGCGTATTTACAGACAAGAGTATTCGATTATTAGAAAATCAATACTTACTATGTCGAATCGGGGATCAACAGAGACGAAATAAAGCATTGGGTCGAATACTTCTTTGGTGTCGAGGCAATAACTATGAATGTCATCGACTTTCGAAAGAAGCAGAAGAATAGGGACTGATTATGGGACATACAATCATTACAGACGTATGATCATACGCTTCACGCAGGTATTATTCACCTCTTAGAAAGAAAGAACTTAAATCAAAATACTTAATAGCAGTGGCGATACATTATACAAAACTTCTACCCCAGCAATGGGACGATGAACAGTCGAAAGTAATCCAATCACGAAATATTTGATCTATGGACAGCATCGTTGTGAAAGATCGTAATGCCAGAGAAATCGTACGCAGGCACAGAAGAGAGTCACAGCGTCTGCTACGTAAAAATCGATTTTCGGCGAAGATGAAAAGCATATGTGGGAATCGTAACCAGAATACGACCTAATCGAAAATGCACTACATTGTCTCACACTATGAGGGATGGTGAAAGAAAGATATATTTTACGTCCCAGAGAAGCTATAGTGGAGATACCATTGTTTCTGTTTAGAAAGTTCCTAAAAATGAAATGCTACATGGTGCGGTTTGATATTGATTTACGTAATTGAAGTGACAATTAGGTTGCGACGAGAACTTCGAAATCGATCACTGATTCAAGTTTGAAGCACTCTACAGAGATCAGACCTCAGCGAAAAACTGAAGGTAACGGCAGCAAATGATTGAGTTCGCAGTTCCTCATATAAAAATTATTGACTCTAGAAGATAGTAATATGGAGAAGACACAATTGTTTCAGCACCGACAGAACCGGAAGCCCCTTCTTTCGAGAGGAGGACAGAGTTATTCACATTTCATTTGATGGTCGAAGGCAGAGTGACGTAAGCGTAGTCAAATAAAGATTCGGGAAAAAGAAATAGAGAAGCTCTACGTTACCCATGTATGTGGAAGTATCGACATAATTTCATGGGAGTCATTCGGTCTGAATGCTACATGAAAGAACATAAGCCGAATGACGGAACGGAAGACTAGGATGTGAAGATCGCTAACATAGTCATTCGATTTGGATTCATATATCCACCCGTAGGCTCGACTCGTGCGATATAGATCCATCTGTAGATATCATCATCTACATCAGAAAGCCGTATGCTAGTAAGCTTGTACAGATTTGGGAAGGAGTTTTTGATTGATCAAAAGAAGAATCTACTTCAACCGATAACCTAAGCGCGACCATACTGTATGAAATCACGCTGAGAAAGTGGACAATTAGCTAGAGCGGCAGTGCTGCTGGCGAAAGCTGACTGCAGAAGAAATCGTCACGATGAGTACCTTGTGAAGTCCGTTTGATGTCAAACTGCTCGGCTGGTCGGGCATGATGTTGAGGTGAACAAGAAACTTTAGCGAGGCGAAATCAACGTTGGCTAGCATGTGAAAGAGTAGTTATGAACCCATGAGCCCATCGATGAAGTGGTGACAGAAAAAGACCCAGCGACACTTGAGTACTACGCTGAAGAAGAAGTGAAAAAGGGGATAAATATAGTGATAATTTGATTCTTCGATCTGCAATGAAATGGAGAGAAAAGCAGTGTTTCTTCGGCTTTACAAAACAAAAGAAAAATAGAGGTAGCTTGTGACATTTCGACTAAAAAAATCGCTGTAGCCAACCATTTATTAAAGAATTGAGCAGGCGAACGACGAGGTGAGCTGCGCATATTAATTCTGTCCTGCGCTTGCCCGCTACATCACTTTCTAGATTTCAAATTAAATATAATAGTATTACAAATAAAAAAGTATGTCAAACCTCAACAAGCTAAAAGTCACTTTCTCTCTAATGAAAAGAAGAAGAAAATTTCAGAAATACGAGAATAAATAGAGAAAATGAGGACAATACCGCCGATAGCTGACGAGAGGTGATTGTACTCCTTACTTTTTCAGCTAACTCTAGCACACTAAGACCGAGGTCTACGACCGATAGATGGGCTTCTATAACGGCTAGGGTCTGAGAAGTATGAGCATTACGTTCATGCATAACTTCCATGCAGGTAGCGCGGTTAGTGATGTCGGCGCAATGCGCGACCTTGACTATCGGCTACGGATTGGTTAGTGAAAGCCATTGGGGTGAAAACATAGTGCTGATACTGAAACAGTGAACCAGCTACTACTGACAGCCCAGCGCAGGAAAGAAGTGTGGCGAACGAGTTGTTGAAAGCTTAGCATGCTGGAAGATCAATCGGCAAAAAGACCATGAGCGGCTTTCACGGTATTATAGTTTCTTCCTCTTGACCGAATCTGTAACGCTTCGTGCTGATCATTCTGTGGTTTCCCTGATCAAACAGAGTTACCAGGAACCATGCATAGCACGAATAAGAGCCGCCGAATACAGCTACGCTAACATGGGAATGGGTGCGCTAAGATGTTGTGCTCGGCCTGGAATACAATCATGAGGTTGAAAGTACCAGAAGATACAAGGCATGCCATCGAAAAAACTTCGCTGACCCGGTGGAGCTGAGATCAGAAGGCGGCGGTAGCGGCGGCAGGCATGCAGCTGCATGCGCCAGCGGACGAGCTCCGCTGCGACGCGATGTAACTACGTCAAGCGAAGTGTGGGGAACAATTAGTTCGTCGGGACCGCCGTTATATAACCGTTCATCGGCGGATGCTTCCCCAGAGCGGGTAAGAGATACGAGCCGACTAGCTGCAGCTGGAATAATGGCACTGAAAATAATATTGTTTCCGTAAGTAGATCAGAAAGCTGGGGACTACGAAAGCTACCATCAATATCTGCTGGAGCAGCTGTGCAAAGAGCGATGATAGCGCGGAAGTTGCAATCAAAGATAGGATCATCAAGCGCCAAAGCCATCAATGTAGGGCGGTTTTCAGTGCGGTGTAGTCGACACAGAAGCACTTTCGCGTCTCAAAATTGCGGTCGTAGTGAAAATCTTGGTTGTCATCGGGACTTTCCCAAGCGCACACATTCTCTATTTCTATTTATAAAGAATGGGAACTTGTTATTCAACAGTATAACATGACATATGCTAGTGTCAACTAATCGATCTAAAGTATATTCGAAATTTTTTTGTAAATGATAATGTCAAATACAGATTTCTGCTATGCAAATTTCGACATGATGAGTGGGTTGCCGAGATTCGGGCAGAACTGGGTCGAGATGAGTAGACATTTTCTTGTTAAGCTAAGTAAACACTCCCTCTAGCCGTGACTTGCGGTTTTCGTTGCGCATCTCTGTGCATACATCAGTTGCTTTTTATAAAAAGCTTGAAAAATCAGTCGGTTTAACCCTTTGACACATGCTGCATCAGCATTTCAGAATAGCGAAATAACACTTTTCTTATCATTTTCATTGAAAATTTCCCATTTGCAAAGTCTCAGAATGAATCGTGCCAATTTGGTCAGATCGTGATACAAGTAATATCCAAATCGACTTCTATCGACCCCCAGAGAATAAACTCTTGGGGTCAAAGAAAGAGCTTCTTCTTCCGACATGAAGTCTTCAAAATCGAACCTATCTTTTCAAAGAAGACTATGCATCTTTTATGTTTCCGAGCTAAAGTACAGCACAGAAAAGTCGAAGTATATGCTTTATTCGATACAAACTCTTTTTGTTGGAAGATCACTATGATGAGAAGGTTTCGTACTCTGCGCCAAATCTGTCCATATATCGGGAATCTGGCCAAATCAGTCCCGAGACCAGTCTAATGGAGATATCTAATAGGTACAAACTACTTTAGGCTATGATCTAGTCATGGGAAGAGTTGGAGGTAGTATCGAGTAGCAATAGCGATGATTGATTGAAATGAGTTTTCTAGCATTTGACTCCGTACCGATTGAAGGGTTTTAGTCACGCATGAAAGACAACCCATGAAAAGTCGAGGGAGATGATGGACGAACTGCATATAGACCGCTTTCAGTGAATACCACAGTCAGTATTGCAAAGATGACAGGAATTTCCATTTATTATCAAAATAGCTAATCACTTTGAAAACAGAATCGATTTTCGCTTGATACTAACATAGTGCATGAAAAGATCTTTAACAACTAAGTCAACCTGAAAATCACGCAAGCGAAAGACGATTCTATTTTCCATGAAAAATAGATTCGTTCAGAAAGAACTCAAAGGATGATCGATAGAAGATGAGTTATGAAGAAAGACGAAAATGAATTCATATTCACATACATAAAAAGTATATGAAAGAAGAAGAATCTTTGATTTCTTTTGTTAAAAAGAAAAACCAGAGATTCTTTAGCAACGAAGATTATTCAATTCAATACTCTCGGAGAAAGAATCGTAATAATGCGAAAGAGACATCTTTGCAATAGCGAGTTTGAACAAGATTTCCAGAATGAGCTGAAGTGAAAGTATTAGTATATCTAACACAAAATGAAAATGTAGTGTCCTCTAAAAAGGGAATATTGAATGAATTGATCGTAAGTAGAGATTTTAATACCCTCCCTTCTTCGAAGATATTAATCGTATCGAAAAGCAGAATTTCCATAATAACTGAAATACGTCTGATATCATTTTAGAATACAAATTCTTGTTGCGCATCTATTTTGGTTAGAATCATTAGCGAAATAATAAAATGATTCTGTTGATTCATTCAGTAATTAACCGTTTCTGCAACGAAACAGACTATTCTCGCAACCTGATTTTCAACAAAAACTAGCTCGGTTTAAACTATGGTCATGAACTAAAGTATAAATACTCCTGAAGATAAGTGGATATAAGCTTGGTTGTTGAATCTATCAAGCTGTAAATATCTTTAGTTTCTTCCATTTGAAATTCGATTTAAATCAAGATGAGACGATTTTTGAGTTATCCAAATGATACATAGTGCGACTGCAATCAATGAAAGGTAGTCCAGTAGAAATAGATGCCTCGGAAGCAGGCAAACTTATCGGCAATTCTCTATTCCTTCGCTTGTTTCCATTTTCAGATAAGAAAGATAGCAGAAATATCTTTTATTTTTCAACCTGTCGCTCTTTTGTTTCGGAAAACTTTCATTTATCAATATACTGTTTCTTTTACACACATCTCTCAATGAAGAGTAAAATAATTGAGATTCGTTGAAAAATGAGAATCAACGCTGAGAAGACCCTTTCCTACATTGGGAACTTTGATATATTTTAACGTCTGGTAGACAGGAACTAATTCAGATTAGAACAGAAAGCTCGTTGCTGTTTTCTTATAATTTATAATTAGTGAAAGCCGCGAGACCTATCCATTTATTCATTCGACCCAACTTTTTTTGTTCTATTCAAGACTTCGGGCGAGTCTTTGCACGACATGAAGCTATTGTCGGGAACTCTCCGTCAATACGACATGCTCTTTTCCATTCATTCGCTTTCAGAATCGATCGTGGTCTTCAAACTTTACCGACATATGGACGAATCCTTTGCTTCATCCAAATATGTAAAGACTAGCCACTTAAAACGCAGAGTACTACCACGAGTTAGCAACAAAGAAACCAACATAGAATAGAAAATATATGGATAATAAAAAATGTATAAATCAATCGGAATGAAAATAAATTAAACAAAGAAACTGATGACTCAATTAAACTTATTGAGCTAACAAATAAAAAAAGAATTTTCAATGTCTAATGAATTCGGAACGTAAAAAAATAAGGTAAAATATAGATAAATAACAAAATTGACAAACGGATTGTCCTCCTACTTTTCAATCAATCAAAAAAAAGCTCGTGTATCAAAGAACCCGTCATTTGAATGAAGTAAAAAAGCAAACAAACAAATAACAAAATCAACTTCACTATCACGATAGATATATTTGTTCGATACATATTGTCAATATAAATGTTATGAAAAGAATAGAATAGAGAATATAAAAAAATTCAATTGATCTTTTATCTTTTTTTCGTAGTTAAATTGAAAAAACCATCAAGGTGGCGAATGCAAATCTTTCAGGATCAGAAAATAGATTTTGTCGTTATAGAGCACGGGATCTATCAAACAATGCTAAATAGACTAGGGAATAGAGCAGGGGAGAGAAGTAAATAAAAGGAAAAAGGTTATCCCAAGAGTTATATACAAATCACTACCCCCTCCCTTTTGTATTTCTGGTGAATTTCGTTTGATTAGGATGAAGTTCACAAAACCCACACCCCAGTATCCTGAACAATTCACTGGAGTGGCACCCTTTTCAGAAATATAGAATAGCAGAACGTTTAAATAAGTTTGATTCTTTATCGAGATCATAAAACCTACTCTGAAGATCTTTCCTTCTCTTCGGGATCGAGCATCAGTACGACGATTCGATAGACGGCTCATTGAATAGATATGAATGAGCAATACATCCCCCTAGAAAGCGTATGAAAGATTTTCTCCTCGTACAGCTTCGAGAAAACTGAATTTGAGTTTTATCTATGGTATGGAATTCTAATAAATGACATGAAATGCCAAAGAAATTCCTAAGATCATCAAAATCAATTCGACTATGTTTAAGTGATTTAAGTCTTTTTTTTGCTTCTTTATTCTGAAAATGAAAAGAAACCGTTCATACTCGTAACTCAAGTTAGACAACTTTCTCAAATAGTAAAAAAGAAGCGTTAGTTATTTCATTTATTGGTGGTCTTTACCTTTTTTGTTTGTCTCGGTTAAATCGATTTAGATGTAATCTGGCAGTTAGTGAACGATTCAAATGGTGTTTCCTTGTTCTGAGGATCCTTTATCTTTGTTTTAAATCATTGAGTTTAGCATTACTTCGGTAGCTTTAAATCCTTTCAAATAACGGCAACATACCCCTGTGTTCCCGAATCCCGGACGATAGATTCCCCGTGATCACTTTGGATCGAAAGTGTTTGATTAATTCAACAAATTGCCTTTTAGTGAAAGCTTGCTCGAATGGGGATCCCTTCAATTTCTATGTCGAGACTATATTTACGAAGTTATTCAATTTATTGATTTGCATTAACTAGATTCTTGTCTGAAAATAGTGCTTTACTACTCGAGCTCCATCGTGGACTGTTTAGATACCGACTGATGTCGAGCCAAGTACCTTCATTCGAAAATGGTGGATATGAAAAGAATCACAATGGATCATGTCCCTCAAAGTCGCACGTATCTACCGCATCGTTTCAAACGAGTTTTACCATAACATTCCTCTAATTTGGAGACCGTATGAAACTGATTCAATTATGGAATCATGAATAGTCATCGATTCATAGACATCGTAATCTATACCCCTTTATAACTTCTATAATATAGAATAGAAATCTATATATAGCTATATATATCGATAAAGAAATTTTCTGAAGAAATGAAATTTAAAAGAATTAATAATAGATTAAATGAGTTAACAATTTGAAATTTTTCAAATTGAGGATCAAAAACATTTTTGACAAAAAATAGAATAAATATACATACATATACGCTAAACATTTCCTCATTTTATATGTATTTTGTGGGGTGAAAGTTCAACAGATTTCGTTAATCTAATTTTGCCATAATAGAATAGAAAGTGAATAAAAGATATAAGCATCGCCTTCTCAAGTGTTATAAATTTACAATTATTCGTAGAGCCAAACACAAATACTATAGTAGATATATAATTCCATATTGACTAGATATACTAATTCCATATATATAATATATAAATAGAACGATTTTTGTTAATGCAATTCAAGCAATCGAAATTTAATACCTTTCGGTTATGTATTCGCCCGCCGAAATAATGGGCATGGCGAAAATCAAATGAGTATGATCGGGATATGAGTTGGCTAGTACAAACCCAAACAAACAAGTCAGATTAGAGTAAAGGTGCTCTATTTTATTTTTAGTCTAACCCACGAAGAATCAATCTATTGATTTGAATAAATTTCATCGGTACCGAAAATAGTTAGAATTCTAAATCTATAGAAAAAATTCATAAATATTAGTTTAAGAAGATAAGGGAATAATAGATAGGATCGCTGAAAAATTCAAATATTGATAAAATAGAAAATCAGTATGAGACAGAATATTTTCTAAATAACTAACTTTCCCGAGAAGACGAGGGTTGAGCTATGATGACCCTTGCTTTTTAATTCAAACTCTTGGAACCCTGTTCCCATTTTACTAGATCAGAGATTGAGTCAATTCCATCTGCGTGTTATTGAGCTTGATTCAATTCGGGATTTGTGTAAATGTAAAAGATATGATTCATACATAAAAGATAAAAAAATCAGAAGCAGAAACATATTCCATCTAATATTGGACTTTAAACAAAACCCCATTCAAAAAAATCTATATTCTATTCTAAAATAATGAATATGCTCTGGGACGGGAAGGGATTCGAACACTCCAAATGGCAGGACAAACCATTGCCTACTGCACCCACTCATTTAATTTCTATTCGACACTACTAAAGAGTAATATTGGTATTCGTGTTTGTCAACTCCAATCTAATCTATTCTATAGATATTTAGGGTGTTACTAAGATTTTAATACGTGTCTTAAACTAATTTATTGATCATTAGATATAATTCAATTAAGCTATTGTATGAAATATGATTTCTTCTATTCTCTTTTGAGAATGGAAGGATTTGTTAGAGTGAATTCAAAAGAAAAGAAGGGATTTTGAATGCTAATTTTTCCCCTTTAACTGTCAATCAAAATGCAGTATCTCAGAGCAAAATGTCTCTTATGCTAATATCTTTAGTTTGATCTGTATCTGTCTTAATCTGCCTTTTATTCAAGTAGTTTTCTTCGGAAAACTGCCGAACTATGCTTTGAGCAATGTAGATGTTATGCCAGTCGTCCCTGTGTTCTTTTTCTCTTAGCTTTGTTTGGCAGCTGCTATAGTTTTCGATGAGATCGCATTTTATTATTTAAATTTAATATTAAGAATTTCTAGAAAGAAGTTCATGATTTTTTCTGAAAGAGACTCGATTCTTAGTATCCAAACAAATAGGGACTATGTGATAGAAAAAATGGAGGATCTATTCTCTTCTTTTTTTTCCAAAAAAAATTATCTTGAGATGTAATGCTACTCTCAAACTCTTCGTTTACACGTAGTGATATTTTTGTTTCTCTCTTCATCTTTGGATTCTATCTAACTGATCTGGGCATAGTCTGAGCTGCGAAACAGGAGGTTTTTCTTTTCGATTTTCTTAGAGATTTTGTTTAGATAAGAACAAGGGAAGTTGCAAAGTGAAAAATCGAAGTCATCGAGGAAGCGAGAAGAAGGATTCGAGCCCTCGACTGAAATAACTCGTACAACAGATTGGCAATCACCGCTTTATCCACTCAGCTCTCTCAAATTAAAATCGTTTAAGTATTTCTTTATACTATTATATAGCTATGTACAATTTTTATCGGTAATTTCATTTCGACAAATAAAACATATAAATAAAGCGAAGAGCTCAAAAGATGCCAACAAAGCTAATATAAAAAGCTAAAAACAACCCTCGATCTTGGTTTATTTTGTTCGAAAGGCCCTTCTTATTGACGCGGCCTGACCTAGTCGCTACCCAGCCAGGGCCTTTTGTTCAGCTAGTATAGCTAACTAATGATGATTTATCATTTATCTGATTTGAAAGCTAGTATTATAAAAGTGAATAGAAATATTCAGCACGAACAAGAAGAAGGACTGTTTCCATTCGCGAAGCGAAAAAAAAAGTCAACTACTCGAGAATTTTATGATTTTTAATGATCTATCTTTGTCCCCTATTTCCCCAGTTGAACAAAGGTTCAGTTGTATGCAATAATCGCATTGTAGCAGTATAGTTTAGTGGTAAAAGTAGTGATTCATTTTCATTAACCCTTTGATAGTTAAAAGTCTATTTTCGGTTTGACTCATATTCCGACAAAGCATTTGACAAAATAAAAGGATTAAATCCCTTTACCTCTCAATCGCGAATTCGAGAAAAAATATCATTCTCGTGATTTATCAGAAGTCGCTAAGTAGATTATAAGAGTACGAAACATGATTTTAGGTGGATAGATAATACTTCCCAGTATAATAAAGATCCATGAATGAAGATAAATGATTTTCTAATCGTAACTAAATCTTCAATTTTTATTTTTTAAAGAAAAAATTGAATCAAATAACTATAACCGATGACTTTGGTTTACTAGAGACATCAACCTGTTGTTTTAACTCGGTGAAACAAATACCTTTCGGAGGACCCTCGAAAATAAAAATAGAGAACGAAGTAACTAGAAAGATTGTTAGAATACTCTCTTCTAGAGGGATCATCTAGAAGCGTTAGTTTTGTCTGTAGTCAGACAAGCTGACATAGATGTTATGGGTAAATTTTTTATTTTGTTCACGCCATAAAAGGCAGATGAAACGAGTTTCATGTTCGAGTTTATGAGAAGACGTTCAAAATGCTGAATCGACGTCGACTCTATTTCTTCCAAGCAACGATGCGAGTTCATTCGCTACACTTTCTATTCTTTATTTTAAATTATTATATATTCTAGGCTTAGTGCACTCTCAATATATAGTTATATAGTTTCAAGTATCTCACACTACAATCAATTCTTTTTTTCGGCTAAGAAGTCAAATATGAAAAAATCGGAATCGAAACTTAAAGCGCCATTGTCTAGTGGATGGGACAGATCTTCTAAACCTTTGGTATGAGTTTCAAATCTGTTGACACAAATTATTTCAGATATATTTTTAGACACGATATATCAGAAAGGACTTTAGTAATTTGGTGAACCTGTCTAACCTTTTAGACAAAGAAAGCAGTAAGTGACTATACTTTTATTATGGTTATTCTGAAGTAGAAAACGATCATTTCTTCTTGGTAGCACTATCTTTCAAAGAGCTTCTGCTTCTCGGTGAAAGTGTCTTGGTAGAGAAGATGATTTTCTTGGAACTGAGTGTCGAGATTTTTGCATCAAGTCTGGCTCAACGGAAATTTCCTTGCCTGTCAATTTCTAATGAATCAAGATAACGTTTGTTCCCATATAAATAGTCATTTACCTGTCCTTCGCGAGCGCTGGTTGAGACGTTAAGCTTTGCGCTGCCTCTTGCCAGTGATGCAGCGGCTTTATCGAGTCGAAGAAACAGCTACAATTCTGCGAGATATGCCGGTTCACAATTTACCGGCTACTGTTCATCGCTGACTGACTGCGAGATCCCAGCTGCGAAACGGAGATACCTTACGTGCGGGCAAATCCAACATAGATCACGCGGACTAAATATTTGACCATCGGCTGTGGAAAGTACGATGGCTGAGATATAAGCTTGAGGCGTCTCCCGAGTGGTTTCAACGTGGTAGAGCAGATCATGCCTCCTTCACCTAAACTAGAACTTGACCCAGCGGCTCTTTCCAGGCATCAGTGTGAGCAGACGCGTCTGAATGCTTCGCGTCGCGATTCAGAGACATTTGACGATAGCTATGACTAACTGTTTGAGGATCATCATAAATGAGCGAGTGACGTTCAGTCACACGCTCAAAGCTACTTCGGCCGAAAGCTGCTCTGTATGAAGGCGAGAGATATTAGCAATGCGACGAAGTCCACCGTTTCGCGCCACGGCAGTGTATTCCATCGCCCCCTACCCTGAAACGCACGGTACTACCTGAGCCACGAAGATGCTTTTGACCAATAACTACATAACATATTGATTTACGACCTTGTTGATGAGAGTCTCGTATCGCTGCCTGTTGTTTCGATCTATCGCCTCGACAGTTAATTCTCGCTGGCCCCACCTACAGAATCATCGAATCAATCAACAATAAGTCGGTCTGAAACTGAAGGCTCATACCGGAACGCCGCGAAATATGCCCGGGAGCGAAAATCAGTTAATCGAGATTCAGAAAGCTGAAAATTCACCTCTACTAATCAACAGGTTTAAGAGGCGTTTATAACACGCCTAAAGCAGATCAGACTCGCTATTATCTGGCAATTCTTCCTGTTGCTTTTACCGAACTTCACTGCTGTGTCATCAAACCATCGCCCGTATAGCAGCACCCAGCGATTCTGAGATTCAGGCAATACTGTATTCCTCTTCAAATTCGACAGTCGCCCGCCGTCATTCATCAGACCATGATACGTGCAATGCCATCGCGCAAGCTGCGGTACCGACTATTTACAGTCTTTACTTCTCTGTATATTGTTCAATCGATTACCCGAATGTGTGCTAATTTCGTCGGCTCGAATGACTTTACCATGATATTTCTTAATTCTTTTTGTTTGAAGAAAAGTAATGCCTAGATGAAAGACTGGTATTACTTTCGTGATGACGCTATCTATACACTAATAGTACGTAAATGCTAACTCGTTATTTCAAACAACTATTCAGAGTTCTCAGCCTGCTGAAAAACCCGCTGTCAGCACTTTGATATCGCCCTTTGCTGTTCAAGTGGAATAATTTCATTTTTTATGACCACTAATTGATCACAAAGTCTTAGAGGTTGAATGAGTAAATTCAGCTTTTCTGCGCTCTATTCAGAGTATCCGACTCGATCTGCTTTCGATTTCCACTTTCACAAGCTGGCAGCCCTTTCAACGCACTCCCGCGAGATTCTTCTGATTTCGAAAATGAATATTCAGATTCTCTGTTTTCGACCATCTAATAAATAAAACGTAATGAAAGTGGATATCTTTCTATTCATTTCAAGAAGCTTCCATAATCCCTTCCCGAGCTCAAACATGAGCTCTTTCGTCATTTAGTCTCTACTCAGCTGGGAAAAAAGTTTTCTCATATCTTTTATGAGTATGATGAGCCTATCTCTCTTCTTTGTTTGTTCATATTTTCATATTCAAAAACTATACTATATAAACTAATTCCAAATCAAGCATTCAGAAGGGACTCTTCTGACTTTAAAAATATGTGATTGTCAGCAAGGTTATTTCTTTTTTTCTTCAAATCAAAAAATCTTCTTACTTACTGCATGGGTCGTCATTCAGCACATTGAACAAAAGGGAGCGAAACGTACCATTTTATTACAGAAGAGGATTCAAATCATTTATGGATGAGGTATTCTCTATCCATAAAATATTCATTTTGTACCATCTCTATTCACAGTGGTTGAAAGAAATGCCGCGCCGCATCTAGAGCTTTTGCAAACCGCTGTGATATTGTCGCACGTATGTGGATTGATAGAAGAATCAAAAGTGGAGTTTACCAATGAGTCACGAAATGTATGGTTCTTACCTATCATTCTTTAATTTATTCGAGAGTCATTCGATGGTGCTACCTCTTTTCTGGATTATAACGAGTGCAGCTGGTTGAGTCAGCATATTAACGAAATAACAACTGCACCCTTTCAAAGATCAATACCCCAAGCACTACACTTAGATTTATTGAGCTGTTGATAAAATATCGATTATTAAACGCAGGCTCCCAATGTCAAAGCAGACGGAATAATCGAGTTTCATTTTCATATGATCTCCTCTTATGGATAAACTAAATGAATAGACTAAAAAGTGAATGAAGTTCTTTGTATCACTTTGCCCTATTTTATTTCACTATTTAAATATTTTTAAAAGTATTCGAGTCTGTGAACTACGCTGTTTCAATCGCCCAGATTTCCTTGGACTCCGGGCGAAGGATGAAGCAGTCATATACTGTCCTCATCGCGAAATCAAACCTTCCCATGGTATTTTGTCAGCAGAATAGTAATTGTAGCGAGAGGGCGCATAACAACTAGAAGTCAAAGGTAATAAACAAAGGTAATAAAATAAGGGTTTTCATGTTTAGGCTGAAAGATTCATAACAAGCTTAATGCTGACCAGTCCATAAATTGTTGAAACTTCCGCCAAAAGCAGAGCTGTAATAGAGTACACTCGTATTTTCCTGCCTTTCAGGGCCCGCTCTCGCGACTACCCTCAGCTTGACCCATGACGACTCCCAGCTCCAATCAGCGGCCAACACAGCGGCAACAGCTGATAGCGACGAAATCAATGGATTCATGATCAGCCTCATACCAAAAGAAATGGTTAATGACTACAATCAACCAACGAATTATGACTTAATTATTCCGTCGTCAAATTCGAAGTAACAAAGAACTTCGGTTGGCATAGCTATGTGTTAGTGAATCATCGAGCACTTTCTATCACGAAGTCTCGTAGGGTCGCCGACTTTCGTCTTCCGACTGCTCGGTTGCACGCTTTGAAATTACGTTCTTCCACTCTTGATTCTTAATTTCATCTGTTTATTCATTCAGTGTGATCACACAGGACATGAAAGGTAAGGGCTTCGTGTCGAGTCCTGTCTAAATTCATAGGGGTAGAACAACAGTATCTCTTTAGTTCATATAAAGTCGGTCAATCTAATATCATATGCGTACGTAACGTAAACAGCATTCATCTTTGGAGTCAATCGGATGAAAGGCGTAAATATCTACGAGAGCTAACTCATGACGATGGCCGTTCAATTATATATACCTGCCCTCTCGAACAAACCCATTCTTTTATGAATTCCGATTTTTGTAAATTGTTTTCGCTCTTCCCTTTCGTTACGACCTTATCCAACTACAATGAACAGATTGTCATTGCATGAAAAATATTATTATTTGACGATTGATCTAGAGTTCAAGTTCATACAATTTGTTATTTATTATATTACTATTTTCGTTTGGTCAATCGTCGAATACGCTGAATCACAGACTTTCTGAGTCGTCTACTACTTTGTCATGCGAAATGTCTGCGACATTCATATTCAATATTCAAATGGCCAAAGAGTGAATGTGAACTGTCAATTATGAATAGAAAATCGAATGTCATTGAGGGAATCAGTATTCATTGAGGAAAGGTATAGTAAGTAGACGATAGCAGTAGGAAAAGGTCTTTTCGTCTCTTTCCTTTTCACACCTACTAATATCGTAAATTTTTGCAGTACATATCGTATGTAACGTGATCTATTCTAAAGTCAACTATTGAACGAAAACTGTGAGCTGAAAACTATTTCAATGATGACCTCATGTACCGCTATCAAGCGCGTGTAAAGTCACAAAAAGGCTTGAATCCTCGTAAATAATCAGGGATACACAGCAGTATGAGGCTCGCTGGTACGAAGAGGCAAGAGCAACGGCGACTAATTCATCGGCTAGATATTCGAGAAGGCGTAGATGAGTGAGCTGTGAAATCTTCTAAGATGATTGTAGGGCTAAAAGAGATTGGCGGCGTGAATATATTTGCCGAAATAACTAATCCGCACTGTAAACGCCGCATGAAATCGGGCCGCTGACAGTGACAAGCCGAACAACTGCTGTGTATTTATATCATTCATTAATGTGCTGCAACCCCATGGTGATCTGATTTCCAGGTAAGCAGCACTGACAGTAGAAAACAAAAATAAATAGAAACATAGTTTCCAACAAAAAAGGCACCCGAGGCCGCTGTTCTTCTTCAATTTGATTTTACTAACATCTCGAACAATTCAGAGCATATTCGAGAATCTGACTCAGATGGTGAGTTTCCGAACTGACAACGGCCGACATAATAGCACACGAAATAGTAAATCTGGCCGTGAGCTGAAGCTACTGCCAATAGAAAGCTGCTGGCCTACTATCACACCGGGCATCATATAACGCTGTGGCTGTTATTTGCTGATCATATTGCCCTCTGAGAAAAAATCGAACTTTAAACAAGGTATTACGATTCACCATCTTGCTACTTGAGTCGGATATTTGAATGCCAACTGACTAACAGTGCAATTTTGAATACTGACTGAGTCATAATCTCCCGGTATTTCTATCTCTTTTAATTTTTGAGGAAATTCAGAAACGTAACCGATTCCATGAAAATCATGAGTTCTCAGTAAATTATTTTATTTATCTTATTATTAATCAAGGATTTTCTTATAGCTAGAACGTGCTCTGCAAAGTGCAAACACTAATTTATTGGAAGTATCAGATTGACAATGCATCGGCTGGAATCGAGTATCTGCTCGAGATGCAATTTGTCGATTAAGCTAAATTGTTGAAATTCCCAGAGTATACGCATGTCCATGTGACTCGTCGTGCTGATCGACGATGATTAATGTCGGGCAACTGTCTGTTGTCCCCCAGATATGTTTGCAAACAGCAGTGTTCTTTTTCATCGCATCTCTTTTTGGAAGACGCTGATCTGTTTCTGTATTCCGAGTCCTACATTTCTGAAGTCTCTTTCTGTAGTGGACCAATTCGTTAACCTGCCACCAAGCCACCATTGGCGACGTAACGACACCGGGCCACGGCCCATGCTAACTATTTTGGTGCACAGTG
Source organism: Vinca minor (assembly GCA_026122235.1). Classification (NCBI taxonomy): domain Eukaryota; kingdom Viridiplantae; phylum Streptophyta; class Magnoliopsida; order Gentianales; family Apocynaceae; genus Vinca; species Vinca minor. Next base: position 31,619 of record JAOCZM010000228.1, read on the forward strand.
CTGCAGTATGTTTTCCTCACTGCTGCATCAAAGCCAAATGCAAGTTTCTGATACTTTTAAGCGGATTCGAGACTGCTAATGTAGATACCTGCGCTACTGCGAATACGTGACAGATTTCCATATTTACTGCCATGGCAAAATGACTCGCCTCCATCATCTCTTCTAGAACGCTGTTCCCAATGTCAACGTCATTTGCTCTCACACCTTTCCCCCTTTTTCGAGACGAGCTGCAAAAATGTGCCGACGGAACCTGCTCTACCACGCTATGACACAAAGCCGCTCATGTGTGTCTTTTCATTATGCTAAATCTATAGTGACTGCCACATCAAGAGGTAGTGAAGGATGACTCCCTTCTTAGGAATCAGTCAATCTATAGTGACTGAAATGATTGATCTGATGCTAACTCGTGAAATTCTTGGAGAGAGGAATCGAGTCAACTGCTAGCACTTTTCTGGTGAAAGCTGAAATATCTCTCATTTCACCTCGAATAGACTGCTTTTTGGTTTCCAGGGATCTTCATTCTTGTTTTGAGGGTGCGATTTCCCAAAGCCATTGCCAAGTGACCTCGCTCCCCAAGCTGGCGTTCTCTCGTACCTTTCAACAATCGACCGCGGCGAAGCTTTGCGCTTTGTGAAACTCGAGCAGTTTCTTGCAAAACTTGCTATCGAATATCAGAAGGCTTTGAGTATTGAGAGCTGATGCTCGTTATTCCCAACAAAGACAAGCTCGACAAACGAAGATCGCTTTCTTCAAAGCACGTCATGACATTTCTGCTCGCACATCTCAATTAATTCAGGTCGAGAAAGCATTGAGACATTCCGTCTTCTGAAAAACCAGCCTTTGATGCTATTTGACGGCAACTAGTATGTACTATTATGAGTCTGCACACTGAATCGATAAACCTGCCCGGATCTTATTGACCAGAGACTGCGACTTTTGCACTATAGATGCGCGCTGCAATGAAGAATCCCACGGAGTCCCAAGAGTGCTTGCTGCATTGTTCCAACCCCCAATCCTCTCTGCTGCAAATCAGTTGCTCAATCGGCTTTCGCCTTTCACACCTGTTTCCGCGGAGAGGAACCCTGCGTTATGTCGAATCTCGACTTTCATCATATAAATGCTTAAACTAGCGTATGTCTCCTTCATCAAGAGACTTTCCCCATATGTACCATTGAACGTGCCCGCAAGTGATGGCAAACGTAAACAGCTAACGTATTCAGTACGGACGTTTGCAATTCAAATATAACGACTTGACCTGATATGCATTCTGTGGCTATACACACATTTCACGAAATGCGTGTCGGACTGAAGTAGCAGACGCTGTCTTCACGAATACTGTGATAGCCACAGCTAAGTGAAATGAATTGTTGATAATGTTGCACCGTAGATGAGAGATTATAAAATTTCACTTTCATCCATTGAGCATAATATTTATTAGATTGAAACTCGCTTCTATTAATCTGGAAGTTCTTTCTCGGGCTGAAACGATTCGGTTCAATCGTGGTTCTCGAACGAGTAATCGAAGATTCTGGGCGCTCCTCGAGACTCGTATTCCTCAGCGATCGTGGTCTGAAATACTTTCTGGCGCGCTGTAACGATAGTTTATAGTAAGCATTTCTTAACAAGTATGAGGCGGCACCAAATCCCTTTCTGACCCAAACTTCATTCTTCTACCCATCGCCCTTCCTCAAGAAGACGTTGGCGCCAATATCTGGAGACATCGTAATTTATCATCAGCGATGAGCCAACCTTATAGACTTTCTGACAAGCGGGTTGGGCCGTCCGCTTTCAAAATCAAATATTCCTGGACTCCTGCTTTCGGAGTTCGGAAATAACGTAGGTTCGCTGTTACAACGATATGTCAGAAGGCACCAGTTTTCTCGAGAAGCTTCTTGTTCATATCTGCTAAATAAAGGCATAATGTCATCGCAACAGCTGCTTCGAAATGTTGTTCAGTATCTGACCTACCTTCATTCGTGAAAGGTACTCTGAATGATTGAAGACCGTATCAACAGGTCTTCCGTCACCAAATAAGGCGCATGTCTTGTGCGACAAAATTTTGGAAAATGATGCCCTTATTTCCGTGTTCAGCTACTTATCGCCTACTTTGATTTCACGTTTCTGTGGTCACTGCACGGGCTCTTCTGTACCAACTGAAACTTGCTTTTCACCCCGCCCCACATCATGACTACCACCTATGGTATGATTTTGAACGAGATTTCTTTTGAAACAGGCCACGAATCTGAAACAGCAATGTGTGTCATCTTCAAGGAAATATGATGATTTGTTGAGAATTATTTACTTTACTAAAATATCACCGTCTCTGAATCCCAGCATCACAATTCCATTTTTGTCACAGAGTGCAGGTAAATGGGCTTCTAATGCATTGTTTCATTGACCCTTTCAGGGCAGCAGCTTGTCACGCAGTGCAATTTCTGTTTCCATGTGTGAAAAGTATGAAATAATCTTCATGCAAACGCTCTCAATATTACTGCATCTTCAAGTATGACCTTCCCATGGCATAAACTACCAATATTTTCCCCAAAAGTTCACCATAACCGCCAACGCTGCCATCGCTCAAATTATCGCTTTTAATGGCATTTACCCCGGCAGCTCCACGAGCCATCACAATATTTGACGGAACGTGACCACCAATTAATGCAGCCAACAGAGCATCCCCCGTCTTTGATAGAGATCTTGTCCGTATCAGCCATACGCGACGCTTTCCCTCGCGTTCCTTAACAGAAAGAGCCCCCTGAATCTAGGCTTTTGTCGTTGGCCAGTTCCAACGTCATTTCTCGGGCCGAAGAGAACTTTGACGACCATATTCGAGCTTTCATTGAAAAGTTCCACCTCATTATGTTCGATAAAAAGAATGAAGCTTCCAATGAAAAAAATGTTGGAAGGAAAAATATAGAACCGAATCGACTTCCCATGCGTGGTCAGGGAGTGGCGACGTACCTCGCGCCGGAACAGCCTTCCTGAATATCAGGCAAACTCTCTCCATTATAGTATTCATCTACTGCTACAGTGATAAATAAGCATCCTATCTGTTGATCTCTCGAAATTCATAAAAATGAACAGAGATCCCAATGACAATCGCAAGTTGACAAGTCCAATGCATTGTGCTGCTTCAGGTAATGTGTCGATGGTTTAAATACTTCGCGAAAGTGACAGGATGAATTATCTCGTATCAAAAACTAACGGTTCGCCTGTTCTCAGGCTTAAAAAATAACTCAATTTTCTCCCATGAGCTCGACTGTGTCGGCCCAGACAGTTCGATCCAAACTATGTGTAAACCGAATTCATAAGTAGTTGTTAATGAGTTGAAGTACCCAGAACACGGTCGATCGAACTGGCGAATTTGCTTTCCTATATTTCCTCGAACCCATTTTCTAAACGAACGAAGCCATCAGAGAACCCAATCTTGTAAAAGATCCGCTGAGCTGGTCGTTACATTTTCAGGTGATTCATATCGTCAGTGTACCATTCAAATTTCGGCGAATAAATATTATCGTGGCTGAAATAACTGACCCGTTCTGGTATATCAGGTTCGGTCTTCGGTTACGCCTCCGGCGACAGCTCGCTACAATTCGCATCTTTGTTGAAGAAATTTCTTTTGTAATTCCTTACATGAGATTCGAAAAATACCGAGATCTCTACCTACACAAGCAGAATGACGATAAAAGCTCGAAAATAACATTTTCTTTGACCGCAAATTTTGTCGTCTCCATCATTCGAGAGAGACAAAAGAACTCGGAGATATTCGAAACATTCTCTGGGAAATTTCTCTTGAATTCGAACCCGTAACTGATGATAGAACTAGAATAGGCTATTTTGTTTCTCACACAGTATATCACTGCTTTTCTATCAATCTAATTCTATCTTCCTCCCAAATGCGATATTATCGAGCCGAGAGTCAGTATATTCAATTCTGACCGGTAATGATGCAGGGCCAATCATATAGGAATAATGAGTGGATTTAGTGAATCAATGGTGTTCGATCAGAATCCCTTTTGACTCTGCGCTGATTCACTATACTATTACTATTATTAGTGAGGAATGATGGAATAAGTACTTCATAGTTATAGAAATAAGGGGACATAATCACATGGATATAGTGCAGAAGTCCGCGAAGCTGCTACTTTAATGGTAGTCTTTACATTTTCTCTTTCACTGTAGTGTGAAGAGAAGTGGACTCTAGAAGTACTAGGAATCAAACTGTATCAATTGTTTTCTAGATCGTTCTGAAACAGTTTTAAACTATTTCAAATGAAAATCAAAAGATCTTCATTTCGAATTCCAGTGGATTCGAAATGAAGTAATCTATTTATTATGTAAATCATACTCTTTCAATTAAATTCAATTAAAGAGATATTTCGTTGATTCCTATCTTTGTGTTTGAAAGGGAATCCAAATGATGGGAAATTGAGTCCAATCCAATTTTTCTACAAATTTTCTATTTCAATCGGCGAGCTCCTTACCAGGCTTATAGATGGTTACTAAGAGGCAGACCTCTTTTATTATTGTTATTTTATTTGTTCCTCTACCGTTGAAAGAAGAAGTCGTTTTGTTAAGTATTATACATTTCTTT
>JAOCZM010000229.1:0-253330 GCA_026122235.1 Vinca minor
TACTTCTAGTTTAAACTCTTTAAACTTAGCAAATGCTTCTGATTTCGTGTTTCATCAAGAACACATATCCATACCTCACTCAAGTCATCAGCAGAAGGTAATGAAGTAGAGGTAACCACCCCCTGCATGTATATTAAAAGGGCCACATACATCACTATGTATTAGTCCTAATAAAGCATCGGCTCTCTCACCTAGCTTAGTGAAAGGTGATGTCGCCATCTTACCAAACAAACAAGATTCGTGATCGATCATAAAGACTCAAGTCAAATGATTCCAATAGCCCATCTTTATGGAGTTCTGGATATGCGGTCTTCGCTATATGGCCTAAGCGACAATGCATGAGGTATGTCTGATTAGAATCATTAGTCTTAATCCTTTTGGTATTTATATTTAAAATTGGCATATCAAGATCTAAAACATATAGACCATTAATCAAAGAGGCGCTTTGCATAAAACATATTATCCGAAATAACGCACAATCGTTGGTTTTTGATCGAAATTCAAAACCTTTCTTGTCCAAACAAGAAACTCGAAATAATATTCTTAATTACACTAGTTACATAGAAACAGCTTTTCTAAACCCAAAACAAGCCCCTGAAAGGCAAAGTAAAAGTACAAGTCCCTACAAATAGGGGATCGCAACACGTGCTCCGCTGCCAACTCGTAGTTCAACTTCACCCTTTGCCAACTCTCTACTCCTTTGCAGCCCCCGCACATTAGTACAAATGTGAGAACCACATCCCGTATCAAATACCCAAGAAGTAATTGTATTTAAATTGATATCAATCATATTAATATCTACAACATAAATACCCTGAGCCCGTAGCAACATTTGCTTTCTCCTTTTCCAAACTTTTTTCCCGCAAGATAGCTTTTGCAGCTTCTTTTCCAGATGACTCTTCTCACCACAATGATGACAGATAGAGTCCTTTGGCTACACCACCCTTAGGTTTCAGCGGCATTGTTGAAAGTGGTTTGCTTGCTCTCGGGCTTACCTTTCTGCTTGCCTTCGGGTTTCACAAAACCTTTGCCTTTGCCTTTGCACCATCATTATGGTGTCAGGGGATTGGACTTGCTTATTTCCTTCTCTGAAGTCCTCAACGATGTTCAACAACTCAGGCAATGGCTTGTCAATTTCATTCATGTGATAATTCGAATGAATCGACCGTATGATTCAGCAACGATTGCAAGATCAAATCGATCGACACTTCTTGTCCCAAAGGAAATCCCCAGCTTTTCAAGTGTTCTGAACATAACCTATCATCTTAAGAACGTGAGTTCCTACCGGCATTCCTTCGTATATTTTAGACTCGAAAGAGAGATTTCATACATCGAATCTCTCCCCGGCGTGCTTGCCCTCGATATAGTTGCTTCAGTGAGCCAAAGATCTCATAAGCCCCCCATGTCCTCATGTCGCTTCTAAAGCTCGTAGTTCATGGTAACAAGCATGAGGCTAGACACATCTAAAGCATCACTAACATGCTTCGATAAGCACTTCTATCGGGCCGTCAAGCGCAAGCCTCGCAGATAGTGTGAATAGGCTCGCTCCAAGACATACAGCCTTTCTTTCATGCTTGAGAAACGATTCTCAAGTTCTCGAACCGCCGAGGAAGTTAACTCCCTCTAATTTATCCTTCTCAAGCGACGTAACGTAGTGATAGTGTTTGGTTTGAATTTGCCATTTTTCTACAACAAAATACATATGCAAAGTAAGTACCGTAAAAATCATTATTAGGTCTTTATCTTTTTAATGATTTCTCCCACTATTTTCTTCGAGTGAATAACCCTCATTATCAACTCTGAAAGTTCGTTAACTTTCTAGCGGGCCAAGATCCATATTTCACCTCGCTCGAGTCGACTTTGGCCGATCGCCCAAAACTTAGTTATTTAGGTAGGCAACGCTTTGCCAATTACATCAAATTATGTAATTCTTGGTTAGTTGAGTGAATAACATTTATTCAAGCGTATCATTATACACTTTTTCTCAACTCTTTGCGCCTAGATCCTCAATCCATTTATCGAGATAATCCAGCTTAACTGGGCCCCTAAGTTTTAGCCAGTGGATATCACAAATTATCCTTCGCGCCTCACTCCTGGGATAGACACGTATGCGCAGCTTTGGCATGTCCCATACTTATGTCGATCTAGGCCTTGACAAGGGCCAAACTTAGGAAGGCACTAATTAATATTTAATCGAGGGGTTTTGTTTTTAACAATCTCACCGTAAAAGCATAAATAAAACAGCTTTATGCTTATATACATATGCATCCAATACATAAAAAGTAAAATGCAATAGTAATCGCCATATCATATTCGGGTTTTTCCAAGCCAATGGAAAAACCGTGAAGTCAATCTAAGGTGTGAAAAGAAAAGCATTCTATTCTACACCGCCTTGACCTTCTAGTGGTTGCCTCCAAATCATCACAAACTGTATCTTCTCCTAATCTAGAATTACAAAATTCTAAGGAAACCTCGAGTTACATTCGAGGGATTTGTTGAGAAGAAAATTACAACTTTTGAATAATAAAATAGGCACGATACGCAGATCGTATTATAAAATTAAACCAACAGTGGTAAAGGCGATTACTATGCATCATGCTCAATTAACATAACAATTTATGAAAAATAATGAGCAACCAAAGAAATGTAACATTTCATATTCTCGTCGGGCTCGCTGACCGCCACCAAGCTCTGGCCGACCGAACAAAGTACCGAGAGTACTTGCTGACCAAACGAGCACTTCGGCCGATCAAGACCAACTCGGATCGATCAAGACCAACTCGGTTGATCCGAACCAAATATCGGAGCTGTTTAGTCTTTCGATCGACCGAACCGAGTCCCGATCGATCAAGGGGCTAGAAATCGAGAGTTTTTTCCAGCTTTTTGAATGACTTCAAATCGGAAAATCTCGATTCTCATACATTCAAAATGATGAAAAACATGTCATACATCATATACAACATTTCTAGCAATCCTAAGGCATGCAAAACATAGATTCATAATCCATATTTTAATACTATAGCACATTAAGTCTATAGGGGTACTCGTAACCTCACTCGATACCACCGTTAGAGGAATAACCGGGTCGAATCACATTATGCAGCTGAAATAAAGTGACCCGCCTCTACCAGGGATCTATCACGAGTAAGAACCTAAGACTATGGGATAGTATTATACCTTTTCCAAGTGCTAGGATAGCTGAAAGCGGTTTCACTGTTGTTGTCACGAACTGAACGCCACCAACGCAGCTCCGTCTCTCCCAATATCCACTCGATCTTCCCGGGGATGGTCTTCACCGCTTGGTGCTAGCCAACACTTTGTAGAAGTCTTGAAGACACTCTTCAAGATGGAGTATGAATGTATGACCTTTTTAGAAGAACAAGAAAACAGTTTTTCTTTTCTTACAAAAGTTCTCTCTTTTTCTCTCTTCTCTAAGCTCTCAAAAGCTAGAGAAAACTACTTAGAATGCATAGAGAAAATCAGTATTTTCCCTAGTCATTCATAGGATAGAGGGGAGAGTGAAAGGGGGAAGTGGGAGATCATGGAGGAAACCACTCCTCCACTTTCTCTACCATTTCAACCACATTTCTAAGAGATAAAAGGGCTGGAAAATATATCCAAATGTCCAGCCATAAGGTCGGTCCAAATGGGTTGGTCGGCCCAATCATATTGGTCGGCCCAACCCGATTAAGGGCCCAATCCAATCCCGGCCCGCCCGGCCTAATCGAATTGGCGCACCTTAGATTAAATGTACTCCAACAAAAGCTTGGTTAGGGGAAGTGTTTTTTCCATGAAAGACTTAGGTGAGGCTACATGCATTTTGGGTATAAGAATCTATAGAGATAGATCTAATAAAATGATTGGCCTAAGCCATAGTGGATACATTGATAAGGTACTGAAATGGTTCAGTCTGCAAGATTCCAAAAAGGGATTCTTGCCCATGTCACAGGTATTAAACTCAGCAGAACTCAAGGACATTCCACAAAGGAAGACCAAAAGCGCATGAGTAAGATCACATATGCTTCAGGCATTGGGTCTATTATTTATGCCATGATATGCACTAGCCCGGATGTCTCATTCGCATTAAGTATGACTAGCGATTTCAATCGACCCTCGGAGAGTCACATCGGGCCTGCAATCAAGAGCATTCCTAAGTACTTGAGAAGGACTAAATATATGTTCTTAGTTTACGGAGGTCAATAGGAAGTCCAGTTGTAAATGGTTACACTGACGCAAGCTTACAGATCGACGTAGATGACTTCGTGATCGCAATATGGTTTTGTATTTTGTTTGAATGGAGGTGCTCACTACAAGAAAACAGTTAAATAGCGACCGAATTTTTCAGTCACAACTTTAACGACGGAATACCGACCGAATAGAAACCGAAAACAAATCGGTCGTTATTCCGTCACCCATCCGTCGGCCACTTCGGTCCCGTTGACCAAATTGAAACGCCGTCGTTTTGTTCACCTTTAACGACCGAATACCGACGGATATTAACGACAGTTTACCGACCGAATATATTACGACCGAATACCGACGGAATACATAACGGTGTTTATTTGCATATGAATGACACAAAATGACGTTGTTTTATTAAATTACTAAACCGACGTCGTTTTGCCACTTCGCGGGGCGACCGAATAGTGACCGACTTTGGGTATTCGGTCGCTATTATTAAATGCCGAAATGATGTCGTTTTAAGTCTTAATGATTGAAAAAAAAATATACAAAAAAGAATCAGACAGACTCTTCTTCTTCTTCATCGCGATACCCTAAAAAAAATCCCCCCCAAATTCCCTTCTGCACTGAGCGCCATCCCGCAACCTTGCTACCAACCTCGGCACCGCCATCCCGTCACCTCTATTCCCGACGCCTGAACGCCGCCATCACCTCCATCTTCTTCTCCGACGTCCACCGCCACCTCCGAGCTCACCAACACAATCGCCAAATCGAAAGTTCACCTCAGCTCCGTTGTTGACTTTAGACCGCCGCGCAGCTCCATAGTCAAGCTCCATCGCCGTGCAGCTCCGAAGTCAAGCTCCACCCCACTCCGATTCCGACATCAGTAAGGTTCAATGTTTGATTCTTCTTGATTGAAAAAATGGGGTTTTGCCTAATCCTAAATTTGAGTTTCCATTACTAAATTTTTGATTGAATTTGTTCTGATTACTATTTGTCAATGTAAATCTCTTCTAAAAATATAGGTGCTAACCAGTTTGGGAAATTTTCTTAGTTTATATCAGCATGTTCCTGCTAAATTGTTTGGATAGACCTAAGGCTAAATAGAATTAAGGGGTATTACTTCTATTGCCAACTGAATCTGAAGATATTGATTTGTTGACAGACATCACCATGAAAGGACCATAAATTTGAAGACACCGAGTTTCAGATTATATCTACATCTACAAAAGATATGTATCAGCTTTATCTATAGGGGTACCTTGGTCTCAAAAGCGATCAGGAGTCCTAATATCATATATGTAGACAAATAGATGAAGCAAAGTTTATTTTGGAACTTGAAAAGGCTTTTGAAAAGGCTGATATAATAATTTCACATTCCACTTACTGATTAAGACTTGATGTTAAAGTAGGATTTGTGTCATGTGATTCTCCATTATTTGCTTAAGTTATTTTTCTATAATTTTACTTCACTAACATTCTGTCTAAACTATGTACATAACTGTTACATATTTATGTTATCCAGTAGCTGTTGAATCTTCTGCATATCCTGTAGTTTATGGTACTATTATCCGTTGTTTTTACCTTCTTTTAGCACTACTATCCAAGATATTCACATTTTCTCCATTACACCTAGAAGACAATCTTAAATATTTATCTTTGTTTCTGTGTCACAATCATCTGTGCTACTGATGTTAATTAGAGTGCTAACAAGCCTACTTGCAATTTATGCACGGTCTTTTGTTTGAATGGTTCAAACATTTTTTGGTCTCTCCTCTCTCCTCTTTTATTTGAATTTGTTTTAGGATAAATGTTGTCTTTCATATAAATTCACAAATCAAATGTCTACAAATGATGAGAAGAATGCAAAGTTGAAATCGTGTTAATAATATGCGTTCAAGTTATTACTTCTCAAAGCTTAGTTTTGGTATACATTAGATTACCATGATTTGTGCATACCATGCTTAGTTTTGGTATACAGTAGATTACCATGATTTTTTGGTTTATAGTACATTACTCATAGCTCTTTCTTATGTGCGAATTGATAGTGTGCGATGATATGTGCGAATTGACCAATTATGTATTAATATTAATATTGTAACACATAAGTTTTTATTCTTTCCGTGTATTTCAGAGATGCCGCCAAGGAAAGGTATACGAGTAGCCTTACCATTTGGTTCGCCAGCCACGTCTGCTCCGACCTCCACCTCCCAGCCTGGTTCATTACCAGATTTGGTGGAGACACCGCGATCTGCTCCCGTGCCCGTTACGACACCTCCATCACAGGCTGATGATGCACAGACATCTCGGGATGCGTTTGCGGCAGTACATGCGATCGAGTCTACGCCGGTAGCGAGGATCGGCGACTCACCGGTCGACCGTCCCCACGAGCGTGCGCTCGATTCAAGCGGAGTTGCGTCTACGATGAGATACGCGTATTCTCCCCGCAACCTACCCTGGCACGTAAGTAACTAATTTATTTCCTTTAAGCTAATTATACTACTTGTCGTCATTATAGTAACTAATCAAATTTTTTGTTTGCTATTATAGTTTCGAGGTTGGCATCCAAATTGTTCACCGCAATTACTTCAATTTTTTCAAGATCGTTTCAAGGGGGCATATAGCACCATCAAGGATGTTCTCCGAGAAGAAGAAAAATTGTGGTGGGGACGAGTTCAAGGTAAGTAAATTAGAAAATAAGTTTGAATTTAGAAGTCTTTTGATTTAGAAGTATTCGAATTTAGTTATCTAACATTATTTCAAATTGCAGAAAAAGTATCGCTGGGCTCCTGAGCATGAGGATGGCGTCAAGACAGGTTGGCGTACCATACTGACGAGGAGACTAAGCGAAACAAGTATAAAAACACTGAATAGTGAAACAAGTAAAACGTATACTTATACATATGTACACATTAACCTGAATAGTTAAACAAGTAAACTTATACCTTTTGACAAAATACCTATATAGACCTGAAACAGAACAATTCAAGTAATACATTTGTGTTGACATTTACGTGAATTATTAAGTAATGTAACTAAAATTTTAATAAATGCTCATTAATGATGAAATAAAATAGGCAAAAGGTTTCTATATATCTTTAAAAACCTCGCTATATTATAAAAAACGAAATCCGGGAAAATAATAGCGGCCTAATAGCGACCGAATATGCCGAAAGGGTCGCTATTCGGTCGCTAATGTTACATGCCGAAACGGCGTCGTCTTGTCCAGTGCATTGGATCTTTATTTTCAAAAATTTATAAGTGTTCAGATTTTCTTCTGGGCGACTGAATAGCGACCGAATATACCAGGGCGGTCGCTATTCGGTCGTTATACGTCATGCCGAAACGGCGTCGTCTTGTCCAGTGCGTGGGATCTTTATTTTCAAAAATTGGCAAGTGTTCAGACTTTCTTTTGGGCGACCGAATAGCGACCGAATATGCTTAGTTTGACCGAACTGGGACCTCGGCTGATCCGACCAAAAGCTTCAACTCTCTGTTTCGGTTCGGTCGATCCGAGGAAAGCTCGGATGATCCGACCGAATATACCAGGGCGGTCGCTATTCGGTCGCTAAATAAAAATGTTGAAACGACGTCGTCTTGTCCAGTGTGTGGGATCTTTATTTTCAAAAATTTACAGGTGTTCAGACATTCTTCTGGTCGACCGAATATGCCGGTACGGTCGCTATTCGGTCACTACCTTTAAATGCCGAAATGGCGTCATCTTTCCAGTGAGTGGGATCTTTATTTTCAAAAATTTACAAGTGTTCAAACTCTCTTTTGGGCGACCGAATAGCGACCGAATATTCGCTATTCGGTCGCTACCTTTAAATGCCGAAACGGCGTCGTCTTTCCCAAAGTGAGTGGGATCTTTATTTTCAAAAATTTACAAGTGTTCAAACTCTCTTTTGGGCGACCGAATAGCGACCGAATATGCCGAGACGGTCGCTATTCGGTCGCTACCTTTAAATGCTGAAACGGCATCGTCTTTTCCAAAGTGAGTGGGATCTTTATTTTCAACCCTCCCCTTTACATATTCTGCAGCCGCGATTTCTAACTCTACCACCATCTCCTCTAGTGATTTATTCCAAAATCTACCTTGAAACTCCACCCTCCTCCCATCACCACCACATCCGGCAACTCCAAGACGGCGCCACCACCTCCGGCATCCGCAAGACTTCCCCAACACCTCCAATTTCAGTTGGGTATTTGGTGAGAATCTCTTCATTTCTATTTATTATAATGTTATTAATGTCAATATTTATGCTCTTTTATATCATTTATTCTTTAGCTTAATCAAAATGTGGTATAAGGGATCAAAAAAAAATATCATGAGAGCACAAATTGTTCACAAAGAATCAAATTTTAGGGCAATTTACCTTTTATTAGGTTTACAACATACCATTTATTTTTTGCATATTAAATGATGATATGAAAGTGGAAAAATTTTATGCTTCTTTGTATTATCCCAATGATTTTATTTCTTTGTATTATCTCCCATGAATTTTTTTTTTTTGTATTATCTCCCATGATTTTATTTCTTTGTATTATCTCCCATGATTTTATGTCTTTGTATTATCTCTCATTATTTTATATCTTTGTATTATATTCCAACAAACAAACAACCAAATGTTGAAAATAATCGAAATAGTTGACAAAATTTCATTTAAAATAGTAGACAAGATGCCATTATCACACGTTAATAATTACTTTGAAATAAGGGTGACAAATCATCAAAATAACATTCAAAGTTAATATGCATTTAATTATTAAGTCTTTGTATACGCAGATATTGTGTTTGTAATGGAAGACTGTAGTTGGATGTATATGGATTCGAATAGTGGACCTCGTCATAGTCAAGAATTTACAGCGGGATTGAAACGATTTGTGGCTTTCGTGAGTTAGTTCGATCCCGCTAATGTTCAAATAGATGGGATTAGGTGTCCTTGTGGGGTTTGTAGGAATAAGTATTTTCATATGCCTGATACTGTGAAGTATCACCTTGTTATGAACGGATTCGTGTCTAACTATTATAATTGGACATGTCATGGTGAGGCATTCATTCCCATGCCTCAAACCCGTTTGTTCATGAAATGGATAATTATAAAAGACACACGATACCGAACAATTATCGAGATATGATTATTGATGTTGCGGGACCAAGTTTTAATGAGCGAGCAAAATAGGGACGTGGAAGAACCTCCCAATCCCGGAGGCACAAAAATTCTATGACAGGTTGAAAGCTGTTGATAGCCCACTGTACAATGGTTGTAGAAACTATTCAGAGCTTTCAATGACTGCCAGGATGTTGAGCATTAAGTCCGAAGACAACTTATCTGAAACTACAATAGATAAATTTGCGCAGTTGATGAAAGAGGCACTTCCTCCAAATAATAATGCTTTAGACGACTTTTACAAAATGAAGAAATTGGTTAAAGGCCTTGGATTACCGGTGCAAAAAGATTGATGTTTGTGTTAACGGTTGTATGTTGTATTGGAAAGATGATGTTGAGAGTAGAGAATGCAAGTTTTGTGGCCATGGTAGATACATTAAGAAAAAGAAATCAAAAAATACACGATTAAAAAAGATTGCTTGCAAAAAGATGTATTATTTTCCAATTACTCCAAGATTACAAAGATTGTATGCATCTGAGAAAACTGCTAGGCACATGACATGGCACTCAGACAGTGAGAGGGAAGAGGGAATAATGAATCACCCACGGGATGGAGAAGCTTGGCAACATTTTGACAGAACACACACCGATTTTGCAGCGGAACCTCGGAATGTAAGGCTTGGGTTATGCACAGATGGTTTTGCACCTTTCGGCATGTCAGGGAAGAACTATTCTTCTAGGCGGTTCTTCTAACACCTTATAATCTCCTCCTTGGATGTGTATGAAGAACAATGTAATCTTCTTAACTATCATTGTACCCGGACCCCAAAATCCAAAGCACAAGATCGATGTGTACTTGCGACCTTTAATCGATGAATTGAATCAAGCTGTGAAAGTGAAGGAGCGGAAACTTATGATATCTCAAAAAAAACAAAATTTTAAATTGAGGGCTTCATTACTTTGGACAATTAGTGATTTCCCGAGCATATGGAATGTTGAGTGGGTGGAGTACAGCTGGCATTCACGCTTATCCATATTGTATGGAGGAAACACAAGCGTTCCATTTGCGATGCTGAGGGAAACAATCGTGGTTCGATTGCCACAGATGCTTTTTGTCACCCGATCATCCTTTTAGAAGAGATGCAAAGGGATTCCGAAAGGACCCGGCGACAAGAGAGAGCAGACTCAGCCGACTCGCCTTAGTGGTCATGAAATGTTCCTTAGAGTTAGAGATTATCAAAAAAATTACCGATACAGTTGAAGAGATCGGTAAAAGAGCAAGGCGAGGGGACGGGATAATAGTTGGGCTAAACGTAGTATATTTTGGGACTTACCTTATTGGCGGACACTTTTGATAAGACACAACATTGATGTCATGCATAATGAAAAAAACGTGTTTGATAATGTCTTTAACACCGTGATGGACGTGAAAGGTAAAACTAAAGACAATGTTAAAGCTAGAGCGGATGTTGAAAGGTATTGCAATTGTCCGGAATTGAATATTAAACACGATGGCCGAGGTAAAGCAACAAAACCGAAGGCATGTTTCACTCTTACCAAGCCTCAAAAAGAAATGGTTTTGCAGTGGGTTAAAGAATTAAGGCTCCCGGGATGGATATGCATCGAATTTGGCGCGATGCGTTGATATGAAAAGAGTTGAAAATGTCCGGAATGAAGAGTCACGATTCTCATGTATTCATGGAGAGACTTATCCCTATAGCACTTAGAGAAGTACTACCCGGCAAATGTTTGGGGACCCTTGGCTGAACTTAGTCTGTTCTATAGAGATTTGTGTTCCCCAAAGTTGAGTGTGGCGCATATGCAAGAATTGGAGGACACTATCGCTATTTTATTATGCAAGTTAGAGAGAATATTTCCTCCGGGATTTTTTGATGTGATGGAACACTTGCCGATTCACCTTCCGTACGAAGCCAAGATTGGTGGCCCGATACAGTTTAGGTGGATGTACCCATTCCAGAGGTAACAACCATTGTCTTAAGTTATCTCATCTTTGTATTATATTTTTCATGTACGTATTTACAATGTGATTAACTACATATGTTTTAATTAGATACCGCACTATCCGAAAAAGAAGATAAAGAACAAGGCTAGAGTTGAGGGTCAATTTGCAATGCATACTTGGTCGAAGAAGCTGCTACGTTTTTTAGCTATTATTTTGAACCCCACGTGAAAACGAGTTACAACCATTGGGCGAAAATGATGGTGACAGACGAGATTAGCGGACCGGATGTATTATCAATTTGCAACTTACCCGGAAGATCATTTGGAAAAAAGAAAGGATTTTATTAAGCGATAAAGATTATAAAATAGCAATGAATTATATCCTAATGAATTGTGAAGAGGTCGAACCATATCTTCGATAAGTAAACTTATCTATTTGCTTCATTTTTGTTATATAATTAAAAGTGGCCAATTAATAATATTGTCATTTAATTTGTAACTCGGGGAAATTTGTTAGTCAAGTAAATGAACAAACCCCACGAGATAACGGAGGAAGAACTTCAAAGTCGGGTTTATAATGATTTTTCCAAATGGTTTGGAACTCATGTAAGTAGGTATTGTGTAGAAATGTACTTGTAATAAGAATGCATAATTAAAATAATTTAACTTTTATTGCTCAACGAGATACATAGCCTTCGAGAAGATTCGAAATTTTCTTTGAAAAAATCTGTCTTGGGGCCCGTCAAGGAGAGTGATGTCATACACTAGGTTACTTTGTTAACGGTTATAGATTTCACACCAAAGCCCACGACGATGGAAAAGGAGCGACAAACAGTGGGGTATGGGTTAAAGGAAATTATTACGGTGAGTTGAAGCAAGTAATTGAGGTTGAACTTCTCTGGAATACCCGACCAAAAAAATTATTCTTTTCAAATGCATTATCGAGCAATGTTGACCATTCGGTCGGTAAATAGCGACCTAATATTCGGTCGCTAACTTTTCCGTCGGTATTCGGTCGGTATTTTGCTTAGCGACGAAAAATACACGACCACGTCATTCGGTCGTTAATCGGTCGCTAAACTGAGTTTAGTGACGGATTAGCGACGGAAATGTCCGTCCTCGTTACAGCTTTTCTTGTAGTGGCTGTGAGTCGGAAGAGCCCAAAGCAAGAAACCGTGGGCCGACCCAACAATAGAAGATGAGTATATGGCTGCCTCTGATGCGGCTAAAGAAGCTATTTGGATGAGGAAATTTGTTGATGGATTATGTGTCGTCCCTAGCATTGTGAACCCAGTGGACCTTTATTGTGATAGTACTGGTGCCATTTCACAAATAAATGAACCTATATCTCACCAACGATCCAAACACATTCTCAAGCGTTTCCACCTGATTAGATAGATCATTGATAGAGAAGACGTTAAAATTTGCAAAGTACATACAGACGACAACATTGCAGATCCGTTGACCAAGCCATTCTCGCAACCTAAACATGAGAGTCATACTAGGTCAATGGGATAAAGGATCATGTATGATTGGACCAAGGACAAGTGGGAGATTGTTAGTAGTGCCCTATGACCATTAGCATATATGTACGTTTTATATCTTTTTGAGCATGTCTTTGAATAGTTAAATTTTCTTTTGAACATCAAATGTGTGATTCGATAGTAAAACTCATTAGTTTATGCAATTACTATTCTAACTGTCCCTAGTTTTATGTAATGTTCTTCATAATGAAATAAAACTAGTATGATGTATGATTGATGATTATGTTTTGCTAATCATGTGTAATGGATACAAATCATATAATAGATGCAATATATTGGGATACATTGTATCGGACGTGATCCGTTAGAAAAGTAATACTTCATGGTTCTTTAGTCATAAGTATTAATTCCTCAATACTATTTTAAATCCTTAGACCTTATGTCTCCATTGTTTCCAGCATGAATGGAGCTACATTTTTACTCAGTCGGACGTTACTTTTAATCGAGTAATCAATACGACTGATGATCGGATGTAGTATCCTATCATGGCTTCAATGTGAGAGGCATTGTAAGGAATTTTTTCCTCTCTTATTCGAGAGAGATATCCATGGGCCCCTCGATAGGGAAGAACTGTTTAAATGCTTGGCCGTGCTCAAATGTATTTAATATAGTGGTTATTAAATACTGTTTGTTGGAACAGTTTACCTGGAGATCGTGCATAAATATATTTAAGCTATAAAATGGTGACAACTACCATGCCTTATGCTTAATTGGATATCGCGAGACAAAGGGATTAAATAGTGGATTGATATTAGGTTTCCACCACATATTCATTCACTATGGGTAGTCACAATGTCCTGCTAGGGACCGCTTGTGATTTATGAACACATACTACTACAAAGTGTGTTTTCATTGCCATTGTGATATGAACCTACATGGTCACACGCTTAGACGAGTGAACGAGCTTCATGTCCAAATTCAATGAATCTAGAATGTGTCTAGGTTCATTGTATCCGGCATTTATTTCTCTGAGAATAATAAAATGTTATTATTCGAATTTGAGATTAAGGAGGGGCATTTTCGGTATTTAGTTATAGCTGGGATTACGTGGGAGTTATTATGCGATAAAGACTCCCACTACTAGTAGAGGTTTACAAGACGTGGGAGTTAAAGACTCCCATTGCCGGAAGAGGTTGATAGGACGTGGGAGTTGTTCTTGGAACAAACTCTCACACCTTATATAATGCTCTCTTGGCCGAAAACCTAGTTCTAGTTTTGCTTGAGCCGCAATAAACAAAATACCCTGAAGTCAGATTTCCATATATTTTGCCTCATTTTCTCTCTAGATTCTGAAACTCCGAAAAACGAAGAGCTTGCACTCGCTGCTCGTTTCTTCGCGTGGATAACGGTAGGGAGTAATTTTGCAAGGGAGGACTTGGTGGTTGCAGCTAAGCACCCGAAAAACTGAATCTTTAACCGAAAACGTAAGTCCTTTTCATATTTTTCGATTCCAATGTTATGAGCGGGTCCTTCAGGGAAGGATTCAGGGGAGTTTAGAACGAGTTTCTGCCCATAAATCCCTTCACCAAGTGCATTCTCTCTGTTCCTATAAAAAAATTCATTTTTTTCAAGGATCCTTTGGAATTGGAAGAAGATTTGACTTATGTTGAGGTACAGGTAAGGATTGTAGATCGAATGGACCAAGTATGGAGACGTAGAACCATACCTTATGTGAAAGTCCAATGGTTGCATCATACCGAGCGAGATGTTGTTTGGGAATTAGAGGAAGAAGCCCTGCAGAAGCACCCCCATTTGTTCGAGAACCAAAGTTAGTGAAGTTTCGGGGACGAAACTTGTGTAAGGGGGAAAGATGTTATACCCCGGGACTTTTGACTTAATTTTTGCATGTCTTGCATTCAATTCTTGCATGTTATATGTTAATTAACTGCTCTAGCATGAATTTATGTGATATGAAATGTGAATTTGTGTTCAATTAGTTGTTGTAACATGTTCACGTGTTGTAAGTGTGGTACGTTATGTGTGAGGGGTGCTTTTGTTGGACTAATGAAATGGGGGACTTAAGTGTAGGCTTTGAAAACTATAGGGGCTGTTTTATAGACTATTGAAATGTGTGAGAAGGGAGGTTACGGCTGGATAAAGAGGGAGTAATTTGTTAGAAAGAAAAAAAGAAAGAGTGCAGTAATTTGAGTGTTGTGAGGTTTTTTGAACAATTAACATATAAACGTAGTCAGAATCAGGCGATTCTTTTTTGATTTAAAAGCTTACCGAATAGGCTACGTCTGTGAGTCGACGGATTGATGTTCTGAGTTTGGAAGTAGAAGTAATTGCAGTTTTAGCAGGCTGATTTCTTCGATTTTTTATGAATTCCATATTTTTGAAGTATTTACTTAAGTTTGATAAGTAAGGATCATTCACCTTTGAATTTCAGTCCTTAAATCATCATGAAATGTTGTCTTTATAGAATTTACTAAATTTTTATGACTTGGTTTTCATTCATGTTTTCCTTGCATACAAAATTGGATAAGGCGTTGATGTAATTTGTAATTGCTTGTGGGTTGGGTAGTTGGAATTGTTTTGGTAATTGCTACATGATTGATTGTTAATTTGGAGTCTATGTCTTTGGTTCCCAATTAGAGCTCTTGTCTTTCGATGGTCCTAGTCCAGGAAATCGTCAAACTATTTTGTTAAGTGCTCAGGAGCACTATCAGTCAGTTTAGTTGATCAGACTCGGTTCCTAACAAGGATAAAAGTGGGGTTGTTAACAGTTGTTGTGGAGCTCACAAAGGTGAGCGATGACATAATTGACATGTCCTTAAATGTCAACCCCGTCGTTCGGAGGTTAATAGTATCCGGATCCATGTTAAGTTCAGTCAGGCCCTCTTTAACGGGGAAATGAATAGTTAAGGGATGTAGAGATTTTGTTAGACAAATGAGCTCAATTGTGTGAATGTTATGTGTTTGTCTTTGCCAGAATTGTATCTGATAATTTGACATGAAAATTCGTTTGAGGTGCATGAGTAGTGCATGGTGCTTGTAACACAATTTTCGATACGTTTGTGTCAGATCAGTTGGATATAGTTTGAGCATGTTATGTGTTTGATTTGTAAGTGTTATGATATGTGTTTGAGAGTCAAAATTGGGTATTTTGGGCTTGTTTTTCTAATTGTGTAGAAATCACATTTTCCTTTGTTAATTTGTACATGAAAATTGCTGCACTGGATTGCGGTTGACCGATGGCTTTTTCTATCGATCGATCAAAACTACTGGGAGTTTGACGGACGACGGGTAGTAGATTTCGGTCGACTAGGATGAAAATCCCATCGACCAGAGATACCGCGGTCGACCTCACTCTGTCTTCGGTCGCCCTTATTTTATGGACAATTTTTCTGTCTCGATCTCGAATGACTAGTTCGGTCGACCGGAGCTTTTCCGGTGTTAGAACCTCTATTTTGGTCCTTGTTCGGTTTTACGTTTTTTGTCTTCCGTTACTGTATTCGTTTAAGTTATGTTTTGTTCTGTTTTTAAACTATATTTCAAGTGATTTACGTTAGTCTTGTACAAATGATTTGGGATTGAAAAAAGTCTTTTGAGTTTAATTGATGCTTCATCATAAGGGTAATTTATGCTTACTGAACTAGTTAGCTCACCCCTTATTTGTTTTCCCTTTCGCATATGAGTTTATCGAGGGTACTATTGATGAGACTTTTGAGGAGGACTTTGAAGATGACCTAGTTTGATTATAATAGTTTAACTCATGGAACACTTACAGCTTTTAGTATTTCCCTTTGAACATTAGTACTTTCCTTTTATATGTAATAAGACTTATGGATGATGTATTTTCCCTTTTTAAGTAATGACAAATGTTGAAGTTCCTTTTTAGTTATTGGGTTCAGTACTTCATGGACTTGAAGTGTTGTCAGGTCA
Organism: Vinca minor; assembly: GCA_026122235.1. NCBI lineage: Eukaryota > Viridiplantae > Streptophyta > Magnoliopsida > Gentianales > Apocynaceae > Vinca > Vinca minor. Next base: position 16,685 of record JAOCZM010000229.1, read on the forward strand.
TCACTCAGGTTACGGGGTGTGACAGCTAACTTTACTTGAAAAAATAGATAAAGGAATAAATTTCCAACTTAGTAAAAAATTAAAATCCTTCCGGAATCAAGCAGTTTTATAATCATTTTTTATACTTTTCAAAAGACATAAACTTCACTTAAAAGGGTCTTTAAACCTTGGGTCACTTTGGAAACAACAAAAACTTCATAAATTTGAAAATCACTGTGCTTTGTAACTAGCCAAAAATACTTCGCAGATACATAAACAAAATCTCTTTTTCATTTGACCTTTAAGCAAAACACAGTACCGGTATATACAAATAAGCTAAAGCAAATGGAAATAATCTCGACAAACTAAGAACACCTTTACCATCCTCATTGTCAAAAGTGCTATTTCAATCGGATAATTTCAAAACATTACCGAACAATTTCTTTAACATTTAACTTTTTGAAGTAGAATTTATTTCCTTTTCATTGGCTCTTTGTCATAACAAATCGAATTTGACTCATCGAGTCCGTCCTTAACTAGGGGTATACTTGAGCGTTCGAGCTCGGTCGCGGGGATGATTACTTAATTGAGTCATAAAACATACTTTACTTCTTAAAATAAAAGAGTGATTATACTTCATATAAGAAAATTGTCACGCTGAAGCTAGATTAATTCTCTTCTTCATTAAACTTTGGCTGTGGTAATTGTTGGGTTATTAACCTTTCGTTTGCTGAAACAATTATCATGATGAATCCAACTTTCAAAATGTATTTTTAAACATTGTGAACAGAATAAGATTTTTTCAAAATATTTTGTTAAACACTTTGACAAAAATAATACTTTAAAAATTCGTAAGACCATTAATACTATGGTATAATAAATACTCTCTCCATTCCCATTTAATTGTCGTTCAGGAGATCTATAGGTATCCAAATTAATTGTCGTTTAAGGCTCTATTATTAGTTGTCAACAATTTATTCAATTATACGCTCGGTATTTCTTTTATTTGCGGTTTCTGTCATCCCTATTTTTTCTTTTATAGAAGTGTGTGTGTGAGAGAGAGAGAGGGGGGTAATATTGAAACTTTCGTTGAAATGACAAGTTTCTTAATTTTCTAAAATTGTTTAAAAAGTCTTATATTTAGTAATGGAGGGAGTAGTAAAAAGAAGTTATCCTTCTTCCCACATTGAATTGCATGAACAGAAAGTAGTAGAAGTCCAAATATCATGCAACTCAATCAACAAGTTTCACAAACAGTATCGGCAAAGACAGAAGACTACAAGAAGTCATTTTTTAAAAAAATAATTTTCCTCAAACAAACACTAACATCAAAATTTCATTCTTTGTTCACGATACCCAGACACAATATGTTTAAGAATTCTCAGTGATTTAAAATCCATTAAACATCAAAATCATGTTTATTTCTTTTGAACAAAGACAATGGTAAATTCCATGAGTCCCATCTCATAGAACTTTCGAATTTTATTTTCTTTAAACTGATTATTAAAATTACATATAGTGAATTTAGTCTTTGGTATATAAACACTGCATATCTGAAAACAACGTGCTTGATTCTTCTTTTCATAAAAAAAAAATATACATTTTTTAAAACCTAGTTGAACCGCTCTTTCACAAAAAAGATGTTTAATAACATTAGTTTAATAAAACCAAGAAAAGGTTTAATTCCTTACCTCAAATCAATGATCATTCTTTCTAGACACCGAACACATCCTAGAGCCAGTCTTCAAAAGTCAAATCCTCCTCGTCTGTAGGAGAACACCATAAGTTCTTCAGATACAGTTCTAACACCGTAAGTTCTCCAGATACAGTTCTCCGTCAGACTGTCTTTATTGTTTTAAAGTAAAAAGTAACTCTTCTTTTTATAGACCGTCTTTAATATGGAATATTCCCTATAATCAATTTCATATCCCACAGAATCCAAACTTAATTGAATCTCTAGATAATACCTCATCAAATAAAATAAATATCCCAACTGATTGATCTCTAAGGAAATCAAGATAGAATATCTCAATCAAATAAGATACTTAACCACCAGTAAAATCTTAACCGTTAGATTCTCTTATGATAACCAATTACAATTTCAAAAAGAATACATCTTACTCTAATTACCAAAAATAAAATATATTTCTTGTTTTCTATTTTTCCAAAAGATACGGGTCTTACACCCCCTCTTAAGTTCTCCCCTTCCGGTATTTCAAATTTGAAATTGGGAATCCGTCCCAATTAGGTTCCTGCGAACAATGAACGATATCAGAGGTTAGTCAGAACATTAATATACCTTGCACATACTCGACTAGATTTTTCTTATGCACTAAGCGTTGTTAGCCAGTTCATGTATGCCCCAAGTGAAGAACATATGAATGTTGTTATTCGTATCCTACGCTATTTAAAAAGTCATATCCTAGAAAAATAACTCTTCATAATTGGTAATATTTTGGATACTAAAGGGTATACATATGCTGACTGGGCCAGATCAACTGATGATAGAAGGTCTACATCTGGGTACTTCACTTTTGTAGGTGGAAATCTGGTGACTTGGAGAAGTAAGAAGAAAGACGCAAGTGCTAGATCCAGTCTTGAGGTCGAATACAGAGGAATGGTCAAGGGAATATGTGAGTTTTTATGGATTAAGCATCTATTGAAGGAATTGAAGGTGCAGACTTTCCCAATGAAGATATATTGTAATAATAAGGCAGTAGACAACATTGCTCATAGTTCAGTTCAACATGATCGAACCAAACATGTTGAGATTGATCGACATTTCATCAAAGAGAAGTTGGAAGCAAAAACATATTGAAGTCTCTCATGTTCGATATGAAGATCATCTTGGAGATATACTTATCAAAGCAGTATCACGACATGCATTTGAAAATTGTTTAAACAAAATAGACATGACGGACATCTATGCACCATCTTGAAGGGGTGCTGAAGTTTGGCAGCTTTGGCAGGTAGGTGTTAAAGTTTGGCAGACTATCAATACCACATTTGACTTCAAGATGGAACATTTAAACCATCTACCATTTTCTTTCTATAAAGATTTGAGATCCTATCACACTCAAAACCGGGTGATGACCTGACAGCACATAATATGCCAATGTGGCACATAACCCAAACATAAATAGTAAAGTCCGCTATACTATTAATAGCGGAAGCGTTATTTACTACATTTATTATCAGATTTATACAATCCGGCAGAAAGTAAAGTGTTGTACTAAGTTATTACATAACAAGTTCAGGTACTAAAGGAAAATATTCTATTAAAAGATTATGAAGGGATTTATGGGCAGAAACTCGTTCTAAACACCCACGTCCTGTAAACCTCTACTGGTAGTGGGATTCTTTATCGCATAATAACTCCCATGTAATCTCAGCTATAACCAAATACCGAAAATGCCCCTCCTTAATCTCTAATTCGGATAATAACATTTTATTATTCTTAGAGAAATAAATGTCAGATACAATGAACCTAGACACATTCTAGATTCATTGAATCTGGACATGAAGCTCGTTTACTCGTCTATGCGTGTGACCCTGTAGGTTCATATCACAATGGCAATGAAAACACTTAGTAGTAGTCTGTGATAATAAATGACAAACGGTCCCTAGCAGGACATTGTGACTACCCATAGTGAATGAATATATGGTGGAACCTAATATCAATCCACTATTTAATCCCTTTGTCTCGCGATATCCAAATTAAGCATAAGGGATGATAGTTGTCACCCTTTTATAGCTTAATTGTATTTATGCTCGATCTCCAGGTAAACTATTCCAACAAATAGTATTTAATAACCACTTTATTAAATACATTTGAGCACGGCCATGCATTTAAACATGTCTTTCCCTATCGAGGGGCCCATGGATATCTCTCTCTAATAAGAGAGAGAAAAATTCCTTACAATGCCTCTCACATTCAAGCCATGATAGGATACTACATCCGATCATCAGTCGTATTGATTACTCGATTAAAAGTAACGTCTGACTGAGTCAAAACGTAGCTCCATTCATGCTGGAAACAATGGAGACATAAGGTCTACGGATTCAAAATAGTATTGAGGAAGTAATGCTTATGACTAAAGAACCATGAAGTATTACTTCTCTAATGGATCACGTCTGATACAATGTATCCCAATATATTGCATCTATGATATGATTTGTATCCATTACACATGATCAGTAAAACATAATCATCAATCATACATCATACTAGTTTTATTCCATTGTAATGAACATTACATAAAACTAGGGACAGTTAGAAAAGTAATTGCATAAGCTAATGAGTTTTACTATCAAATCACACATTTGATGTTCAAAAGAAAAATTACATATTCAAAGACATGTTCAAAAAGATATAAAACGTACACATATGCTAATCGTCCTAGGGCACTACTAACAGATTACATTAGGAATCACTCATAATCCTCCACATCCCAGGTTTCCACACATGCACCGTCATCAGGCACGTCATCATCTGCAAATAAGAAAAGTAAAGACATGAGCTATAAAGCCTAGTAAGAATCAACACCCTCGGGATGAAACATCAAATGAGACTCAAAACACTTTTCCAGTTCCCAAAACCCATTTGAAACCATGCAAGTTTAAGTCCCTTCACTAGACTCGTTTTACACCACAAACCTAACCAATAACAATTTAGAAATCACTAAAAGGAACCAAGCCATTAGAAAACATAAATGTCCAAACTACCATCACTTCGGTCGACCCAGCTCTCTCACCGGTCGACCTAAAGGTCTTATAAAATAGGAAAAACTCACTGTCCAAAGTCCGGTAGACCAATACCACCGATCGGTCGATCGACTTGGACTTCGGTTGTGGGGTTCACTAACCTGGTTGACCTACTCAAACTTCCACATCATCTGTTTGCTCTCAGTAGTTTGATCGGACGACATGATAAAGCTCCGGTCGACCGAACGCAGTCGTCTGAGATCCAGTCATCCATTATTCAGTGCAAAATTGTGAGGGAAAAGTGCATTTCTGCAGAATACGAATCCCAACCCCAAAATGACCAATTTTGATGCATATGCACACATGAATGACAACTATAAACATATAAACGCATAAGACATAACCCGCACTCGTTAAATCCAACATTAGTACATCGAAAATGTGACACAAGCTACATGCATTCACTCCCCCCAACATACGGATATACACAACATTGGATCCTTCGAATACGGCTCATGCTATGACATGGAAGAGCTCAATTGTAAAGTCTTAACTATATAGAAATTACTACAACGACCTCCAACTTTTAAGCCTAGAAGGGGAAGCTTTCAATGCAAAAGCACGGGTTCAATTTCTCCCGGAACGAAAGGGCTCACACTTTAAGGATTCATTAGTATTGTATCATTTTCCACCATTGTGTGACTCCAAAAAGACTGTTTGTAGTCCCTAAAATCTCTCCCGGTTAGGAACGGGCACTCACCAACACTCAATTCACTCCTGCCGAGAACTCACGAGTTCAACGACAAAACATTCAATCATGCACATTTGAAAGAATCCTGCAATGAAGTCATTTTAAATAAGAGCTCCACTAGTGATGACTCTATAGAACATATAGCATTTAATAGTCCAAAGCAGTAACAAGAAGACTCAAATGATCATCATGTGTGATGATGACAAGTTAACACGCACAAACAAGTATAATGATCAACACACGTATGGAAATTCAATGCTTCATCCTATGCAGGAAATCATGAGTTTAAAATACTTCCAATACACAATTCCTAGAGTATAAGGTATACATTTCATGAGTTTTAGGACTGAAAACACAAGGGTGAAGAGTCTTACTTGGTATCATGCAATCAATTACACAAACCAGAATTCTGCACACAAGCAGTAACTTCAAACGCAGAATTCTGCACATCTCTCCCGGTTATGAACGGGCACTCACCAACACTCAATTCACTCCTGCCGAGAACTCACGGATTCAACGACGAAACATTCAATCGTGCACATTCGAAAGAATCCTGCAATGAAGTCATTTCTAAACAAGAGCTCGACCAGTGATGACTCTATAGAACATATAGAATTTAAGAGTCCAAATTAGTAAAAAGAAGACTCAAATGATCATGATGTGTGATGATGACAACTTAACATGCACAAACAAGTATAATGATCAACACATGTAGGGCAATTCAATGCTTCATCCTATGCGGGAAATCGTGAGTTTAAAATACTTCCAATACACAATTCCTAGAGTATAAAGTATACATTTCACGAGTTTTAGGACTGAAAACAAAAGGGTGAAGAGTCTTACACGGTATCTAGCAATCAATTACACAAACTAGAAATCTGCGCTAGCGATAATTTCAAACGCAAAAAATCCGTTACTGAGAACTCAAAATCAAAACCCATTTCTTCTCATACGTAGCCTTAATTGTTAGCTTCGATTAGCATCAAGAATTACTAATTTCGGTGTTCAATTGATACATAAATTATGAAATCTCTCTCAACACTATGGCATATTTGGCTTTTGGTGGCATTGGATAAGTGCCACGAAAAGTTGTTTAAGTGCCACAAAACCACATTTGTGGCACTTGTGCGACACTTTTTTAAAGTGCCCCCACAAGTGGTGTCATTTTTTTTGTGGCACTAATGAAAGTGCCATAAATAAATTGGCGGCGCAACTTGTGGCACTTTTTAAATGCCACAAACACATTGAAAATATGACATAATTTGCGGCACTTTTTTCTAAATGCCGCAAAAATAATTTAATAATTTAAAATAAAAATTATTTTATTTAAAAAGAAAAATGATAATCGGAGGAAGATCCTCAAGCATTATTCATAGTCACACATTATCTAGAATTTAATATTTGCGTTTGGTGAGTTTCGAACACTTGATCTCTCGTTGCAAACACTAACACTCTAACCAATGTACCACAAGGACTTTTGTTTTAATTTTTACCAAATTTGTTTATATAAGATAACAATAAATTTTATTTAATTACTTTTAAGCATGATATTTATATTTATTAATGTATATTAACAACAAGCAATTAGAAATAAAACTCTTTTAAAACAAAAACTAAGTCAAAATAATATTAAATGAAAACTAGATACAAATTTTAATCTTAACATCATACGAATAATAAAATAATAAGATTATTCACTGTATTTTCTAGTTATATATTATTTTTAATATAATATATTGTTGTTTTAAATTTGATCACATGAAATTCATTAACTAATTATTTGCCATTTCTTTTGTAAAACTTGAAAATGTTATAAAACTGATATAAGAAAATGTAGAATATAGAATATATGAAATTTCGTGCAATGTGAATTTTTTTTTATTTCATCTAAAAGATTTTGTTTAGTAATTTTAAAATGAAAAATTTACTTAATTTCACAGTCAATTATTATAATTATTTATTATCATTAATAAACATATATCTTAATAACTTTTAAAATTGAAACACTTAAATAGTAATATCAATATTTTTTTAAATTACTTTTAATATAAATTTCATTTACAATGTTTCATTTACATTTATGAAATTAATTGGTTAAATATCTAATGGAATTTTATGTGGCACTTTTACTGTACATGCCACAAATTTTAAGGTACTAGTTTAAAAATGCCACTAAAATATGACATTTTGATATATTGTCATAAATTTTGTGGCACTTTATGTGGCAATTGAACAAATGCCAACAAAAAAATTGTGGCACTTGTTAAAAAGTGCCACGAAAATGTGACATTTTCTCAAAATTGCCATAATTGCGTGGCACTTCATGAGGCAATAGAAAAAATGCCATAAATTTTGTGGCACATCTTATAAAGTGCCACAAAAATATGGCACTTTCACATAAATGCTGTAAATAAATGACATATATCGTAAGTGTCACAAGCTAAGTGACACCAAAGCCCAATTTTGTCATAGTGCAAGCACTCGATTTTTCCTGAAAACCTTTCTCTTTCTTTTCTCTCTTTTCTTTTTTTCTTCCTTCTCACAAACTTCCTAATTCCTACTTCTGAGATTCATGCACCAACCACCCCAAGAGACACAACTTTTCACAAGTGTTAAACTAGTTCCAACTAGTCTACACTTAAATCCCTTAAGTTAGGGTCATTTTTAAAAGGTCACCCTAACAAATGTACATCAAATAAATACTTAATAAACACTTAACACATAAATTCAATTATGATTATTATTATTATTAAATGTCAAAAAGTTCAGAGTTATCACATATCCCTTGATTTATGGATCTTGTCTCTTACTTTATATATATATATATATATATATATATATATATATATATATATATATATATATATATATATATATATCTTGTACAAATGAAAACATAAATGAGATTGAATAGAAAGAAAAAGCTTTTCGTATTCTCTTATTTTTCAATGTAAAGTTATAATCCACGTCGTTTTCAACTTCCACGGTACCCTCCGAAACCCTGATCATGTTAGACATTGAAGGCTTCTTTATGCAATCGCTCTGCAGGAACCATACCTTGGCCTTCATAATCTTTACAACTTCAGTTCCATTCAACTGCATATCCTTACTATTTTGTCAATCAAATACTCGAGCGTGTCATTTTTTCCTTTTTGCTTCAAATGATTCAGCAAATGCATTTCATCTTCAAGCTTGGACTTATCTAAATTCTTCTTCCCACAAATAATTTCTAGGACCATGACCCCAAAGTTGTCGACGTCTACTTTCTCTATAATGAATGAGATCAACCATCCAGGAGCCATGTACCCCAAGTGTTCCTCTCATTGTCGTCACTACTTGGCTTTGGTCCTTGTCAATTAATTTTGACAATCCAAAATAGGAAACTTTTGCATAAAAGATCTCGTCTAAGAGGATGTTTTGTGGCTTGATATCCGAATAAGCTGTTTTCATTATGCATTCTTCAGGAAGATAGTCCAATCCCCTGGAAACATCCAAGATTATTTTCATTCTCTGTTACCATCCAGGTTCATTCCCTCTATTTAAAAAAAAAAAAAAAAAAAACTCCATTTTTACAAGGATCCATTATAGATATACTGATAGACTAGGAGCCTATACGACTTCTCGACACAAAAAACAACCAAAGTTACCAAATTGACATGGTGAATGCTCCCTATTGTTTCAACCACAACTAAGAATGACTTCTTCACTAAGCTTAATCCATCCAGACGCTTCACGACTACTTTTTCACCACTCTTTAGAGTTCCCTCAATGACTGATCCAAAACCTCTTTCGCCTAGTTTATTGTTGAAGTTATTTGTTACAACTCTCAATTCTTCATATGAGAATCTTGAGAGCATTCCTCGGACTTGATCCAAGTTAACCTCTTCAATCTAGTCGAATTTCATATTTTTTCCAAGAAAGACGAAACACGCCCCAACTAGGAAAAGAAAGCTAAGAAGAGTTCCAAGACTAGATCTAACTTGAATGATAATGTGCCTTGATTTTCTTTCTGGAGAACTCAAAGAGGAAGCATTTTGTAATTTAATGAAAATAGATGAAGTGTTGTTTGATTCACCATCTTTAAGAGAAAATACTTCATTAAGTAATGAGAATCTATTCTTCATAGATTGGTCATCATATGATTCATATCCACTTTGGACAAGACAATTGGTTTGCGAGGAATAGTTCTTTAGACAGTGCTCGCTTACATTCCTCCAGATCGAACATTGTCACAGTGTAGGTTTGATCCACTATCAAAGTAACTAATATTCGAAGCTCCATATGAAAATGATGATGATTATTATAATCACAATTGATGGGATAGCATATCCAGTGATTTGGTTGCGGGTAATTTCATTTGGTCCGAAAAGCCTTGAGTCACCATTGACAAATTGAAAAAAAACTACAATGTGCATTTGAGAAAACGCCTTTACTTGAATTAGAATCCGAAGATGTAGCAGTCATCTTTTGTCCATGATGTAACTTTTGTCCAAGAAACCAGAATCTGTTGGGTGATCAAATGGCTTCCATATCAACTTATTTTTCTTGTCAAAAAGCACAAGATTTCCCATGTCAGTTAATTTTAATCCCAGACCAGATCTATCATGAGTACTCGTCGAGCCAAACAAAAGCATCACTTGCATCTCCCAATATCAGGTTTCTATATGGTGTGAATTCCAAACTTGAATTTCTTTTGACAGGTTGTTTTCCATTTGGAGACCATACTAATTGTGGGGTTTGTATCAAAGTTTATATCATCAGTTTCAGTGTTGCAAATCAGGATACCAAAGCAGCATCCATTATTGGTATAGCCCATTTGATCATTAATGTTTTTTCGCCTAGCCACTCTGGTCAAAAATAATTTTTTTAACTTATTTCATCATCAAATTTTTTACGGGCTGCCATTTTGGTCATTCCGTTTAAACCGATAACGTGTTCAAACGGCTGTCTACTTTTCTCTCTTCTCTGAGATTAAAAATGGAAAAAAAAAGTCTTATCCCCCCTCCTTCATCCTCTTCATCTTCATCTTCATCTTCATCTTCATCATCTTCATCTTTTCCTCCATTACCATTAACACCGTGTGAGGTCCCCCCCCCCCCCCCCCACGCTCTTATCTCCTTCCTTAGTCTAATCTCCATATTTTCATTAATTATTCATTTGAAGATGATAGTGATGGAATTGAGGCAATTGAAGATGGGAAATGGGAAATGGAAACTGAAAAATGGAATTGGGGCAATTGAATGGGCAGCCTAGTAGTTTTAACTGAATTATGGGATGGATTCTTCATTTGCCAGAATTCTTGCACATGGGTAGATCGATTGGTTTGTATAATTTTGAAACTTTCACCTTGAGAAGCCATTGCTATGGGCTGGAATTTGCATATTTTCAGAGGGCAGAGGCAAAAACTTGAAGTGATTTTTGCAAGTGCATAAATATCAACAAGTAATAAAGTGATAAGTACATGATCCCAATGAAGATGGTTTATCTAACTGGAAAATTATATTAATTATAACCTAACTTAAACCAAAATAAATATTAATTAATTAATTAAAACTAATAATGAATAACAATTAAAATAAATTAAAAATGCAATTTAAAATAAATAAAAATATATGGAATGATGGACTAAGACACTTCTAATCCAGTCTACTCCTCTTATAAAAATAAATGATGCCTTAATTTAAGTCTCAACTAGGTTAATGGTAGAATTCCCAAATATAAGCTAGACCAAATCTCTTGGCGAAAAACTCCAAACTTTAGAGAATATATCAGTCGTATCTCTACGTGATTTTAATACCTAAAGTCGCATAAAACTTTGTGGACTTCCCTAGCTTTTGTTTCCTACTCGCTAGAAACCACACAAGGAAATCGAATCTATCTCCGTTGTGTTGTTATTATCCTTGATCCAATTAAATCTAGAACTTCTCAGCCTCTAGAAGAAATTTAGATTCGTCCAATAGCTGATCAGAAAATCGCTAGTATTAAGAACAAATAATAATTGTGATACCCATGACCTTTTGATAGCATGTTTTATATGATTATGTATTCTATGTGTTATATGTACATTTATTTTGATTATTCTTAGGGGCGCACTAGCTAGGATATGAAGTTAGAGGACCTAAGTGTATAAGATGAACCTTTTGGTTAGTTTAGTTGGTTATATTTGGAGGGAGTTAATGTGTGTAAAGGGGTTCCATTTAAGATAAGATCAAATGGAGATGTACCTTATGATTGGTTGCCTACTTTGAAGTTATAACTGAAGGGATTCATGTGCAGAAACTCGTTCTAAACACCCGTGAGTCCTCCCCCGAAGGATCCGCTCATACAAAAACGAATTGAAAGCAGACGAAAAACAATGGAGACATAAGGTCTAAGGATTCCAAAATAGTATTGAGGAAGTAATACTTATGACTAAGGACCATGAAGTATTACTTCTCTAACGGATCACGTCTGATACAATATATCCAATATATTGCATCTATGATTTGATTTGTATTCATTACACGTGATTAGTAAAACATAATCATCAATCAAACACCATACTAGTTTTATTTCATTGTAAAGAACCTTACATAAAACTAGGGACAACTAGAATAGTAATTACTTAAGCTAATGAGTTTTACTATCAAATCACGCATTTGATGTTCAGAAGCAAAATTAACTATTCAAAGACATGCTCAAAAAGATATAAAACGTATAACATATGCTTATGGTCCTAGGGCACTACTAACAATAACCTCCAAAAATCTGGAGTCTTGGTAGCCTATATATAGAGGACATAGGTAGGAGAAGATGAGGAAAGAATAAGAAAGAAAAAGAGAGAAAAGAGTGCTCAAAAATATGGACAACAAGTAAGAATATTTTGGAAGACATAGTAAAAGACCTCGGATTATTCCCATATTTTAACCATAGATACTAGACTCCCTAAAATAGATTTTGACCGAAGAAAATTGTATTCTATAGATTCTGAACGAAGAAAATTGTATTCTAAGTTCCAGATTAAGAGATAACATCATTGGAGTAGAAGGTAGTGGCAGTTCGAGTAAAATCAGAAGTGTTGAGAATAGATCAAGTTGAAGTAATAATCAAAGCTTGATCGACCCCATTCTTTTTCCTAAAGTTAGAAGAGATATACGAGTACATTCTGAACGGTGGAGATTAAGTTTCAACGGTTCCATTAGGAGTTATTGCTTCTGGAAGCTGCCTCTACAAACTAGAGAATTCTGCTTTATAATCTTCCTTTGATTTTCCGATGAAGTGTTCAAGGTAAGAACCCTTCGTCCTTGCGTTTCAGTCCTAAAAGGAATGAAGTGTTCTTTTATCAAAGTTATGAAATGTATGAAGTTTTCCCATGTTTTATTGCATAAAAATATGGATAAGAACCAAGTTATGATTGCATCGTTGCATGCTTATACTTGATGATTCTTGCGTATGTTGTTGATAAATTGTTGGATGCATTACATGAGAGTCAGCATATGCATATTCTCAATCTGGAGATCTTGTCTAAATGATGACCCTAGACCAGGAAATATTCCCGAACGTATGATATAAGTGCCCGGGAGCACTTTTTGTCCCCTCATGATACCTAGTCCCTTGCAGGTTTAAAAGTTAGGGTTGTTAACATTGCCATTCAGTCCACGAGAATGGATAATGACAGGAATATATCCTTAAATAGAATTTTTTTAGCCTTACCAGTTACAATATGTTCTGTTCTGTTCTGGCCCTCCTGAACGGGCAATAGTAGTTTTGGGCTGTTAACAATTGGATAGTGTTATTGTTGGATAATTGAGCTCGGGTGTAGAATTATTTGTTGCATGCCATTGTGGTACTAATCATGTCAAGTTTATATGTATTGGAAGGCTACGAGTATGTCAAATTAGGTTAAGTATTCGTAGTACGATTTCTGATATGTATGTGATCGATTTGGTTAAGTATTGTTATGACATGTTATGCGTATGATTTGGTATTGTTTCCAAGTGTTATTTAGAGTATAATAACAGTGTTTTAGGTTGGGATTTCAGAATGTGCATAAATGACTTTTCCTTCACAAATTTTGCCTTAAAAATGTCCTCACTAGATCTCGGACGACCGGATCACAGTATTCTTCGTCCGACCAAACTACTGGGACTATTTCCGGTGAGGGAAAGCGGTCGACCATACCTGATATCCCCTAGACCGAACTCAAGCGGTCAACCGGCTCTATCATGTAGATCCGCCAGACTTTTTGTAAATGTTTCTGTCTTGATCTCGGACGACCCTATAGATCGACCGGTATATGTGTCTATCGACCAGAGTCTTTCTACTTTGTCTTTACTTCTTTTAAGTCATGACATGTACAAGTTATGCAAGCTTTGAAGTTTCATGTAATGTTTTTCAAGTATTTTACAAAGGTTTTTCACGATGTTTCAGGATAAGACAAGTCAAGATGTATTTTCAAATGTTTTGGGAAACAGAGAATGTTTTGAAGTCTCTTGGTCCTTTATCCAAAGGCCAATCGATTCTTACTAAGCTAGTGTTGCTTACCATATTATCTTTCTATGTTTTGCAGATGAGTATGATGAGGCATGGGATGGGGGTGCAAGACGAATAGTTATGAATGAAAAATTATGTAATAAGTGAATATTTTATAAGTTATTTGACAATAGTACAATATAATAAGTTTGTAATTTCCCTTGAAGTATTGATGACTTATTATAAAGTTTAAGTTTAAGTTATTCCGATAAGTTTATGACTTGGAAGAGGATATTATGTTAAGGGTTCTTTGTCTCACTGGTAGATGAGACATTGCCAGGTCACCTTCTGGTTACGGGGTGTGACAATAACAATTAACCATATTGTCGAGATACATAAATTAATAGAAATCAAATATATACATAAAAGTTTCGACCTTCAAAAAAGGTCTTAGTCACAAGAACTTTAATTAAAAATAATAATAAACTAAAATAAATTTAAGAAGTAGCCTGATGACGAAACGAGCTCTAAGCTCGTCTCCTTGTGCTCTGCCCCAAGCCTAGTAGAGACTTCTGTCCCCGACAACGGCGCCAAAAACTTGATGCGGAATTTGCAAGTGCACAAATATCAACAAGTAATAAAGAGATAAGTACAAGATCGTCCCAAAGAAGATTGTTTATCTAACTAGAAAATTATATTACTTATAACTAGCACTGTCAAACGGGCTGGTCCGGTCCGGATTACCCTAAAACGGACCGGACCGGATTTGGACCAATTTTTGCGGACCAAGAAAATCCTAGTCCATACCCGTCCATAAGAAATCTGCGGGTTATACGGGCCGGTCCGCGGACCAAATTAATTTTAAAAAAAGAAAATAAAGCTTAAAAATGACTTTTTTGTTTTTATTTTTAAAAATTGAAAAGAAAAATTGAAAAAAAAGAATATAAAGCTTAAAAATTGAGTTTTGTTGTTTATTTTTGAAAATATTTGTAAAACAAATTGTAAAAATGAGAAGTAAAACTTAAAAAAATATTTTTTTTATATATTAATTTAAATGCGGGTTGGTCAGAGTCCAGTCTCAGTCCCGCGCTTGGTCCGTGGTCCAAACGGAGCAGGCTAAAATGGCCCGCATTTAAACGGACCATGAATAGCTTGGTCCAAATCCGTCCAAAAAACGCGGACCACGGACCGGTCCGCGGGCTAGTGGTCCGTTTGACAGTGCTACTTATAACCTAACTTAAACGAAAATAAAGATGAAGCTAATTAATGAAAACTAATAATAAATGACAATTAAAATAAAGTAAAAATGCAATTTAAAAAGAGATAAAAATATATGGAATGAATGGACTAAGACACTTCAAATCCAGACTACTCCTTTTATGAAAAATAAATGATTCTTAGTTTAAGTCTCAACTAGGTTAATGGTAGAATTCCCGAATATAAGATAGACCCAATCTCTTGGCGAAAAGCTCCTAACTTTAGAGAATAAATCAGTCGTATATCTACGTGATTTTAAGACCTAAAGCCGAATAAAACTCTGTGGACTACCCTAGCTTTTGTTTCCTGCTCGCTAGAAACCACACAAGGAAATCGAATCTATCTCTAGTCAATTTTACGTTGTGTTTTATTATCCTTGAATCAATTAAATATAGAACTTCTCAGCCTCTAGAAGAAATTTAGATTCATGCAATATGGTTAATTGTTATTATTTGTTCTTGGCGGTTGGAATTGGGTATGGGTTATTAAGTGATTTATTATTATTATTTATTTAGGTCAAAGGGTCAAAATTGAAGGGGTTGGTAGGGATTGCAAATTGAATCTTGATTCTGATGCTTCTTGTATTGGACTATAATTTCTGATCAACATGTCATGTCCAGTGTTGTCAAGGTGTTGAGGCGCGCAAAGGGAGCTTGGAGCCTTGAGGCGCAAAAAAGGCGAACACCTTTCGAAAAAAGTCGCACCTTGAATAAATATTATTATAGATATATTAGTAGCATGCAAATTTAGGCAAAACATAAATTTGGAGTGCACCGACCCGACATGATGTAGTGAGGAGGTGTTGATGAAAGGTGAAAATGTTTGTTAAATTAGAATCATCAAATACTCACTTATCACTTTCTAACTCTCCAAGCAACCATTCATTAGAATCAGATTAATTACAAGGCGCGCCTGGAGCCTTTTCTTCAAGGCGCACGCCTCACTAATTTGAAGCGCGCTTGATATCCCTCGAGCTTAGAGCCTGAGGCGCAAAGGCGCGTTGAGGCGTGAGCCTTAACAACACTGGTCATGTCCGATCAAAGACTCAATAATAGTGTTAATGGTGATTGAATGAAGATGAAGATGGTGGTGATGATGACGACGAAGATGAAGAGGATTAAGAAGATGGAGTAAGACTTTTTTTTACATAATGTTGTTAATGGCGATGGAGGAAGTGATGATGATGAAGATGAAGAAGAATGAGTAAGATTTTTTTTTCCATTTTTACCCCAGAGGAGAGAGAAAGGTAGACAGCCGTTTGGACACGTCAGCACTTCAGACGGTGTTAACACAAGTTTTTTACAGAATGACCAAAATGGCTGCCTATAAAAAGTTTGATGATGAAATAAGTTAAAAACTTGAATTTTGACCAAAGTGGCTAGGCGAAAAACGTTGATGATCAAAATGGCTATTAATTCATCCATTACTGGCACTGTTTCGCTTGCAATAGAAACCACAAGTGGGATTTTGTCCCAAAGGTTTCTTTGAGAAGAATGATACTCACCAATCCAGACTCCGTGGAATTAATGAAAACATTTGGATTATTGATCCAGGTAGTGGATAGATTTGCCTCTCAGTAATGTATAGGATGGGAAAGCATCAATTGGACAGACAACAGGGAAAGTGAAAGCAAAAAAAAAAACAGTTGAAAGATGTAAACAAAGATAGCACCTCATTTTGCCTTCCAAAAGAATATCTGAATTAGAAAAGTTTGATGAATTGAATATGAGCAAAACAAAATCCAGTGAAGAATGAAGATACGGCTCTACTCTTCACAACCACCATATTTACCAACCTTCAACTTTACCTATTAAAGGACCAGTTATCCATATATGCTCGACTTTTCATTGTGTCCAGAACCTCATCCTCATCAGAATGTGCAGAAACACGAAGGAAACACGAGATTTCTGTGTCACACAGTCTCCGAAACTTTCCCTAAAGATAAAAGCAAGTTATCCTTGGCTTCATAACTCACGGAACCTGAACATGACAATCCCACTTGCAGTGTTGACATAAATAATCCTAAAAGGAAATCTGTTTCTATGAATAAGATGGTTCTTTATACAAGTGCTTCCAAAATACAGAGTGAGGTAACGTCCTCCTTCAGGTAAAAAAAATACAATGGCATAACATTGAACAGATACAAGCATCAAAATGGGACGTAACTGCACGGCACAATCATGGCATAAAAGTTATCTTCAACATTTTACATTTGAAAGATAAGTACATCATATACACTTACTATTAGCTAACGTGGAGCACGTTTCGGGATCATCTAGGTCCTGATAGAACTGAAGCAAACAAAGGAGTGGTATCTTCATAACCAACCGGTGGCATAGTCCTCGCAGGAATATGTGGATTTAGCAAGCCCTTGTAATCAACATTTATATCAACATCCACAAGACCCTCCAAAACCTTCACTACCAGAGACATTGAAGGCCTATTAGCATAATCACTTTGTAAACACCATGAAGCTATTCTCATCATATGCACAACTTCAGTTTCATTCGACTGCATATCTTCGCTACATTTATCGATCATATCCACAAGTTGTTCTTCCTCTGCCTTTTTCTTGAAAAGACTTGGTAAATGCATTTGGTCATGTGGCTTAGATATGTCGAAACTTTTCCTCCCACACAGCATTTCCAAAATAACAATGCCAAAGCTATATACATCTACCTTTTCAGTGATGACAGATGACAGCCATTCTGGAGCTAGATAGCCAGGAGTGCCTCTCATTGTGGTAACAACTTCGCTTTGATCCCTAGCGATAAGTTTAGCAAGTCCAAAGTCAGACAGCTTAGCATTGAATTTCTCATCAAGAAGAATGTTTTGGGGTTTTATGTCGAGGTGAATTATTTTTTGCCTACAATCTTCATGCAAGTAACTTAATCCTTTGGCTATATCAAGAATTATTTTCCTCCTGCATTTCCAATCAAGGGAAAATTCTCGGCTTCCCTTGTAAATCCACTTATCTAGTGATCCGTTCACCATATACTCATAAACCAAAAGTCTGTGAGATTTTTCAGCACAGAAGCCAATCAACCTCGCCAGATTGACATGATGAATGTTACCAATACTTTCAACCTCAGCAAGAAATGATTTCTTCACTTGGCCTATTTCATCAAGACATTTGACTGCAATCTCGGTTCCATCTTCAAGTGATCCTTGGAAGACCGAACCAAATCCTCCCTCCCCAAGCTTCACAGTGAAGTTCTGTGTTGCAGTTTTCAAATCCTCATAAGTGAATCTTGTAGTTCCCGGTACAAAGTCCAAGTAATCTTCCTCCACTTCATGTCTTTTCTTCCTAATTCTGAAGACTATTAAAGCAATTAAAAGCACCACCAAAAAGAAAGCTCCCAGAGTTGACCCTAAGATCCTAATAACCCCAGATTTACTCGAAGAACTACTTATTGCAGGAGGAGAGGACAACACATTAGGTAAACTTTGCACCTTCATGAATACAGAGGAGTTATAATGAGTCTTATCCTTCTCATTGTTCATCAATGAAAACATCTCAGAAGGCAAATAGCAGTCTCCACTTGAGGGATCCGAACCATACTGAAAAATCGCAGCCTTACAAGAACAATTAGCAAGACACGCCTCTTTGCAACGGTTCATGTCAGTATTACCAATATCAGATTGAAATGTAAAGTAAGTCATATCATCAAGCTCAAGAAAACTATGATATTGAGAAGCATTGCAAGTAATAGGATTAATTTCGGAACAGCCAAGATTAGGCTGCCTCTCATTAACCTGTCTAAAGTAGCTCATTGCAGCATTCTCTGATCTAGGACAACCACACTGCCCATTTGAACAAATCCCATTTTTCCCACAGGCCAACGGATACTTACAATCCCCAAGATAACCTGTAAGTAAATCAGTAACCTGTCTCCACCCTGAATCAGATCCCCATTCATATAGCCTCAAATGTCCATTACCCTCAAGCCTCATATATTGAGCTGATGAAGCTTGAGGAATGGTTATAACTCTATCTGGATCACTAGGTTCAGAAGAATTAATATATAAAGCTATACTACCATTCCTAAATTTAGCATAACTTGATTCTTGATTAGCCTTTGTGAAAGAAATTGAAACCCCATAATACATTTCAGGTGGATTTGATTAAATATAAGCAAACATACCTTCATTATTAACCAAAAGAGAATAAAGATTTCCATTAGTCCAATTTGTAATTGAAACACTAGCTGTTAGCCTCTGACCAAATACTAATTTCTGGTCTGGAACCAAAACATCTGTTGGATGCTCAAAAGACTGCCAAATTATCGAATTTTTCGCATCATGAAGAACAAGATTCCCACTTTCTGTCAAATTTAAGCCAGAAACAGCCCTTCCAGAAGTATTTGTGGACCAAACCAAAGTCCCATCAGAATCCCTCAAAGCCAAAACTCCTTCTGAAGTAAATTGCAAAGAAGAATTGATTCTAACTGGATTATCCCTATTAGCTGACCAAACCACTTGTGGGAATCCAAAACTAGGCATAGTAATCCCAGAACCACTATTTGTTTGAACAATGAAAATGGCAAATAAATAACCATCACAATTGCCATTACAAAAGAACCCACAAGCAAATTTTGGACCATAACTTCCTCTGAGTAGAATAGCTCTGACAATTGAGCCATCTGTGAAATTTACAGAATGTGGAGCTGAGAAACTGTTGATCCAAGTAGTAGAAAGATTTGCAGTTGGATAATCAAATCTGTTCTGGGCTTTTGATAATAAGCACAGAAAAGCAATAATTAAGATTATAATAAAAAAGTTCTGTTGCAAAATCACTTTCTTTGTTTGTTCTACAGAGCTATAATGAAAACTGGGGAAAGTTTATAGAAAAAGTAGCCTCTTAACTTTAAGGTTATGATGAGAAGACTGTTTCTGTCTTAAGATGAACAAATCATTTATTATTTTATAATTCAAAAAGAAAATTAACAAATCACATCCACGCCGATGAATAAATTAATCTTTAACAGAAGTTTGGGTTGGTTCGGTTTCGATCACCCCAAAGACAAGTACAGGTCCTAAAGACCATATGTCCCTTACAATGATAGTTACAGATTGTCCACCAACGCAGCCACACATCGCAACAGAAATTGAACACTTACTTCATAAAAAAATTTGAGTCAAACTGTTGGTATGAATGAATTAATCCAATGGAGAGATGCCTGGCTTTTGAGAGGAAATTGTGCTTTTCGTTTGGTCAAATATTGAAATTTTGCAATTTGCTTAGAGGTAGGTAGATAGTACACATGCAATGAGAGGACAGCACTTAGCAAAAAAAAATGAGAGGACAGCAGCAAGCCCGTTGACTTTTCAGATTAAAGCGGCAATGGTTCTAGCACAAAATATTAATACGCGCTTTGCCCAAACGTCCTATCCAAATGAAGTTGTGATTGTATCCTTATATTTAGGGAAAGACGTGACACGCTTCAGAATTAGTCAGATAAAACTAGAATATTTGAATTTTTTACCATGTAAAAAAACACAATTATTTGGAATTACCAAAATTTCAATTCAACTTTGATAAAACTGAACTGAAATAAAAAGAAAAAGAATGTTATTGGATAATTTTCAAATGCATTAAAAGATTTAATAAAGAGATAATCACTACTTTTTACCCCTGAGCTATCTTTCAAAAGCAACTGTTACCCCTAAGGAATATATCGTGCCATTTGTATCCCCAACAAGTTTCGGAGTGCCATTTGTATCCCCAACAAGTTTCGGGGTGCCATTTATGCCCAAAAGTGGCGGAATCCGGCGAGAGGGGGCGGCGTTCCACATGTGTGGACTGCACATGCGAAATCAGAGGGGCAAAATCGTCAGTCACCCTCTCTCCCTCCACCATCTCCTCTACCACTCACCCATCCCACCCTCGCCATTTCCTCCACCACTCACCTCTCTTTAAATGCTATTTTGAAGGATTTATTGGTGGTTGAAACTTTGAAGATGAAGATGAAGCTTTGAAGTTGATTTTGCTTCCATTAATGGATATGAAAAGCTTTGAAGTTGATTTTGGAAGATGCTATTTTGAAGGATTTATTGGTGATTGAAACTTTGAAGATGAAGATGAAGCTTTGAAGTTGATTTTGCTTCCATTAATGGATATGAAAAGCTTTGAAGTTGATTTTGGAAGAATGGATTTTGGAGGAAGAAGATGAAGAGAGGGAGGTGGTGGGTGGGTGTCTTGATTTTGGAGGAAGAAGATGAAGAGAGGGTGGTGGTGGAGATTTTGGGGGGAAGTTTTGATTTTGGAGGAAGAAGATTAAGAGAGGGTGGTGGTGGGTGGGTGGTGGAGATTTTGGAGGAAGTTTTGATTTTGGAGGAAGAAGATGAAGAGAGGGTGGTGGTGGGTGACTGGTGGCGGGTGGGTGGTGGAGATTTTGGGGGGAAGTTTTGATTTTGGAGGAAGAAGATGAAGAGAGGGTGGTGGTGGCGGGTGGTGGAGATTTTGGGGGGAAGTTTTGATTTTGGAGAAAGAATGGACGAAATTGCCCCTGAAAATATGCATGTGCGGTCGGCACATGTGGAACGCCGCCCCCTCTCGCCGGATTCCGCCACTTTTGGGCATAAATGGCACCCCGAAACTTGTTGGGGATACAAATGGCACGATGTAAAACACAAGAGGGGGGGGGGTGAATTGGGTTTTAACTAATCTTGCTAACTTTTTAAAATCTATTCAATGCAAGTGAGAGTTTGAGCAAGATGAACAAAACCAAAAGCAAAACCCAACAACAAGACAAAGGATTTAGAGTGGTTCGATTCACTTAGAATCTACATCCACTACCTTGAGCTGCACCCAAGGATTTCAACAACTTCACTAAGAAGAACTTTACACTTGTGGACAACTCACTAAGAGTTTTACACAACAACCACAATACAAAACTCACTAAGAGTTACTTGCCCACACTAAGTAGGACTTATACAAGAATTACCCTATCACTAAGAAAGGGAATAAGAATGTTTAATACAAAGATTGTTCACTCTTCTAAGTGAAATATATTACCTTTGAAGTACAACAATTATAGCTCTTTGAACATATGAAGTTCACTCTTTGTCTTGCTTTTGAAATAACACTTTTCAATGATTTAGATCATAAGGATGAAGTGCATTTGCTTTGTGAGTGTTTAGACTTGATAAGAAATCAATGAAACTTTGATGTGCAAGCCTTAGAGTCATTCTCTAGCATTGGAGTATTTATACATTTCAAAATAGGCTGAAAAACGACTCTTTAACGGTAAAAAAAAGGCTAGTTTCTCGCAGAGTTCGGTTGACCGAACAAGGGTCGGATGACCCACTTTGAGGACCTCGGTCGACCGAGGTAGGCTAAGGTCGACCGACCTTGGCTAGACCAACTCTCAGTAAATGGTCGGTTGATCCGAGGATGAGCTCGGTTGACCGATCTTTCAGAGTATGAGAGATGTTGATTTTTCACACGTTTTGACATCTATTGAAGTCTAAAAGGTTTTCTCAATATGTAACAAGTAAGAGCATTAGAAAACCGTTTTAAAAGACTTATACTTTGAAATCAAAGGCTTTTGAGATATGAACACATATGAGAATCATTTTGAAACTTTAGCCTTTTGAAAACGTGTTTATGAAAACATGCAAGACTAGAGTGTAGAGCTTATGTTCATGAGAGCTTTGGTTAGAGCTTTATAAGATAACGACTTATGACGACAAAGCTAAACTAACCAAACCTAAGTCTTCAATCTTCAATCTTGATAAATAAGCCTTGCATAACTTTGAATCTTGATAACAATGGCTTGATTGAAGTACTTAGAGCTTCCATAATGAGTTCCGATATTCTATCACAAAGATTAAGATCATTAGACACAACATCAAAAGTTTGTCCAATATCAAAAACTGAGTTTGTTCGCCCTTAGGGCTTACAATCTCCCCCTTTTGATTATGACAAACTTTGATGTAATTAGATAGGATATGGACAATTTTAAGTACAAGGAAGCATGGCAAAAGGATATAAGAACAAATAAGTGTAAAGCTAAGTGCTTATAAGATAAACCAAGATAGAACGAGAAGCATAAGCACTAGCATGTTAAGTTCTTTTGCCATATGCATTAGGGACTCTTTGAAGAGCCCTATTTCCCAACCATCCTCCTTTCCTCCTTCCTTCCATCTTGTAGCTTTCTTGTGTGTATTCTACATACCTTAGTTTACACAAGAAGCTAACTTACCATTTTCATCAATGTAGATGTGAGTGCTAAGGATCCTATTAAGAAGAACATGCTCACACTAACATTAGAACTATCAATGGTTTGTTATCATCAAAACAACCTAGGATATTTTGCCCTTCGGGCTAACAATCTCCCCTTTTTTGATGATGACAAAACATTGATGCAAATGGGAATAATATGCAAAAATAAGATACCAAATGTATGCATGAGATAAGGATATTGAGGATCCAGACAAGTAGATGTTTTCAAAAAATATTCTACTCCCCCTATATTAAAGAATCCCTTATCTCTCCCATTTTGCAAGTTCTAAGCTTTCTCCTTTTGTAAATTACTTCTCTTGGCACATTTGCAACATTAAAATTTCTCCCCCTTTTTGTCAACATCAAAAAGGTAAATCAGAGCGCCAATAAGAAAAGCATTTTAACGAAAAGTAAAGATTAATTTTGGAGAAGCTTGATGAAATTTAATAATCCTCCCCATATAAAGAAAAACTTAAAAACCATGGAGAATCATGATGGTCTAATAGATTGATAAGATAAGAACCAAAAGATCAAACCTAAAGACCAAAAAACATTTTGAAGAATGATTACTTATGAATAAGCTTGGTTGATTTCTAAAAAACAAGGAGTCCATAATAACACATAAATCAAAAGATGGTCATGTATGGCTCAAAAAGAATATCAACCTAAGCTAAGACAAAGGAGATAAGGAATAAAACTTAAAGTACAATCTCCCATTTTATCAAGCATACGATGTTAGCTATTTGAGATAAAACCAAGTTTGATACCAATTGACCAATTGTAAAACATGATACCAATTGTAAATATAGCCAATTGTAACACACGTTTGAAAATATAGCTAACAAAGTACTAGTGGAAGTGATACCATGAATTCATAAGTTAAGCACATGTATCACAACCAAAGTAGAGGAAGTGTAAGATAACACTTAGAGTACATTCCTCTAACAAGTTAATGATTAGCTAAATGAGTGTAGCAACTCTTAAAGTGATACTAACCAAAAACTATAATGAGATCACAATGGATAAGAAAATGAAGAATATGATCTCAAAGTTATTAAGGGAGAGTATATGTGAAACCAATTAAAGACAAAAACATTTATAACACATATAACTTCCAAAATAACTTACACAAGTTGGCTATAAGATATAAAAGATGAAAGGCAAGCCAACAAGTGATGTGATGATGTAAAATAAGACAATTGAGCATACATCACATATAGAGTTTACATCCTAAGTCAAGCATCTAGACGATCAACCACATAAGATTAATGCTATAGACTTGAATATAAACACACCCCTATATGCAATGAAGATCAAGTAAAAACTGAGCATAGCATATACAAACTCCCCCTAAGCATAAAACACTACATAATAGAGGGGAGGGGGTATAAGTTGAACACAAAAGGATAAAAAACAAAACAATGATCACCTACAAGGGATGAGTTAAGCCTTGTACCTCAATGCTTTTTGAGCTTGGACTTCTTACCATTTTGGTTGATCTTCTTTATCAACAAGTCCATAGAGGCCTTTTGTGTGATCTTTTCCATGATCATCATTATCTTTTGAAGCTCATTGAGAGGTTGACATGTGATTGCTCCATTTTCTTTGTTGTTCATCCTTGATTGATGAGATGAAAGCAATCTCCTCTTCTATTCATGACAAGTGTAGAGTCATCATTGAAGGGTGACTTTTCTTTTCTTGATGAACCCTCTACAATCTTGTGATCCTTGGCACTTGACTCTTTTCTTGGAGTCTTAGCTTACTTGTGCCATTCCTTGTAGTTCATATCTTCTTCTTGAAGCTCAGAACTCTTTGTTACCTACAAGGATTTCTTGAGAACAAATATGGTACCTTTTTAAAGATCCTTCATGATTAGCTCAAAATCTCAAGTAACACAAAAATGCATAAGGATCATGATTGATAAAAACAAAAAACAACTAGATGGATTCTTAGATAAATATGACATGACAAAACAAGAATCAATCAAGTTGCATATGCTACATCTCATAGATACCTTAGCTAAATAAACATGGACTAGAACATGCTAAAGGTTAATTATATAAATATAAAATTCAAGAATGTGAGATGCAACATATATAAGAGCAAGCATATATAAATATATATATCAAAAACACTTAAACACATTAATTAAAATGTTAAGAGAAGGTGATTTTGATACCTTTGCTTTCTTACCAAGTGATGAAGATATTGGATTGACAATTTGGCTCTTGTCATCACTTGATGCTTTGCTCTTTGTATTCAAGCAACTTGGTTCTCCAATTGATTAACACATGAGCTTTTAGAATCCAAGTGTTAAGGAGTGCTTTTGAATTTCTTCCTTTGGCACATCTCCTTTAACTTCTCCCCAATGCCACTTCTCTTCGAATCAAGTCCATTGAAGCTTTGTGACATACATCTAACTTATAAGAACCTATAAGATCAAGGGAAGAGTAGCTTTTGGTACCCACTTTTGTTTGGGTCCTTGGGGGTTAGTTGAAGTGAGCTTAACTCTCCAAATGGTTTTAACTCCCCTTTCAATCTTCTTCTTAACATGGCATCTAACACAAGAGTGACCATGTTTTCCACAATATGTGCAATGAATATGTGGCTTAGAAGATTTGTGAGTATGCACAAGATAACTACATGGCCTATGTGACATTCTAGCATTTACAACATGATTCTTAGGTTTAAGAGAAGAGCTAGCAATATCAACATGTTTAGCAATATAACCAAGGCCATGTTTATCAAGAGAAGCACATTGCATGCCAAGAATTTGATCAAGATTATTCTTACCCTTTGTAAAGTTTTCAACAAGAAAGGTAAGGTCTTTAACTTTGTTTTTCAAAAGATCAAATTCAACAAGCTTGTTTTCTAAAGATGACAATTTATCACAAGCTTCTATGTATTGTAATGAAGATGTATTGCAAGTAGTAATAAGACTTTCATTTTCACATTTCAAGCAATTAACATCATCACACAACTTCTTAATTTCATCAACCAACTTAGCTCTTTCATCAAGCAAGGATTCCATTTTAAGCTTCATTTCTTTGTTTTGCTTTGCACATTTTTTCAATTGATCATACATATCAATTAAAAGCTCATTAGGATCATCCTCATCATTATCATCATCATCATAAGAATTTGAAATAGAGGGAGAAGGATGTACCTCATTACCAAATGCCATAAGACACATGGGTCATTTTCTTCTTGATCATCCTCACTTCCTTCTTCATCCCAATGGCTTAACAAGCACTTTGCATTGTTGAGATTTAAGAACAATTTCTCTACTTCTTCATGATTGATGATAGAATCAAGATCAATACCCTTATTAGAACCATTTTTCCTTTTCTTCATCTCAAAGGTGAGTAGAGAGCCAATAAGTTCTTCCGTTGAATATGTCTTTAAATCCTTGGCTTCTTCAATGGCAAGAGCTTTTGTTTCCCAATTTTTAGGAAGAGAATTGAGAATCTTCCTATTTATTTCTCTGGTAGTATACTCCTTGCCATTAGACCTCAACCCATTTACAATGTTGGTGAGTCTTGAGTTCATCTCATTGATAGATTCATTAGGCTTCATGGAGAATAGCTCAAATTCTCTAACAAGCATATTCAACCTTGACTCCTTGACTTGATTTGTGCCTTCATAAGTAACTTCAAGCATTTTCCACATGGAGTGTGCGGATTTTCTTCCAAGGACACGGTTGTACTCATCCGGATTCAAGGCACAACTAAGAAAGTTCATTGCCTTATAATTTTGAGTCATTTTCTTGGACTCAACTTCATTTAACTCATTGTCCGGCTTTGGCACTTGAACATCATCCACCATCTTCATAGGTACAAAAGGACCTTCTTCAAATATATGCCATAAAGAATAATCTATGGAGCACACATATATCTTGAAACGGTCTTTCCAAGCCTCATAATAATTTCCATCAAAAAGTGGTGGTCTATTGGTGGAAGACCCCTCTAGATAAGCTAATGCGGAATTACCGGCCATAATCTTTTCTTCAAGCGATTAAGCTAAAGATGAAGACGAGGCTCTGATACCAATTGTAAAACACAAGGGGGGGGGGGGGGTGAATTGGGTTTTAACTAATCTTGCTAACTTTTTAAAATCTATTCAATGCAAGTGAGAGTTTGAGCAAGATGAACAAAACCAAAAGCAAAACCCAACAACAAGACAAAGGATTTAGAGTGGTTCGATTCACTTAGAATCTACATCCACTACCTTGAGCTGCACCCAAGGATTTCAACAACTTCACTAAGAAGAACTTTACACTTGTGGACAACTCACTAAGAGTTTTACACAACAAACACAATACAAAACTCACTAAGAGTTACTTGCCCACACTAAGTAGGACTTATACAAGAATTACCCTATCACTAAGAAAGGGAATAAGAATGTTTAATACAAAGATTGTTCACTCTTCTAAGTGAAAGATATTACCTTTGAAGTACAACAATTATAGCTCTTTGAACATATGAAGTTCACTCTTTGTCTTGCTTATTGTTAGCCCTAAGGGCGATCGAACTCGGTTTTTGATAATGGACAAACACTTGATGTTGTGTCTAATGTTTATATCTTTGTGATAGAATATCGGAACATATATTGGAAGCTCTAAGTACTTCAATCAAGCCATGATCAAGATTCAAAGTCATATTATTCAAGGCTCATCTTCCAAGATTGAAGATTGAAGACTTAGGTTTGGTTAGATTAGATTTGTCTTTATAAGTCTTTAACTTATATAGCTCTAACCAAAGCTCTCATGAACATAAGCTCTACACTCTAGTCTTGCATGTTTTCATAAACACGTTTTCAAAAGGCTTAGTTTTCGAAATGATTCTTAAATGTGTTCGTATCTTAAAAGCCTTTGTTTTCTAAGTCTAAGTCCTTTAAAATGGTTTTCCAAGTGTTCTTACTTGTTACCTTCTAGGAAAACTTTTTAGACTTCAAAAGACTTCAAAAGATTTCAAAACGTGTGAAAAATCAGCTTGGAAGTTCGGTCAACCGAGCTCAAGCTCAGATCAACCGAGTAGATACTGAGAGGTTTGATTGTCTGCTTCGGTCGACCATTTGGGTAGGTCGGTCGACCGACCTTGGTAAGGATGATCCGAAGTTGTCCTCGGTCATCCGAGGTGTTCTGTTTGGTCAACCGAACTCTGCGATTTCTAGCCATTTTTTGACCATTAAAGAGTCGTTTTTCAGCCAAATTTGAAATATATAAATACTCCAAAGCTAGAGAATCATTCCAAGACTTGCACATACAATTTACATTGATTTCTTATCAAGTCTAAACACCTTCAAAGCAAAAACACTTGATCTCCATGATCTAATTCATTCAAATGTGTTCTTTCAAAAAGCAAGACAAAGAGTGGAATTCATATGTTCAAAAGAGCTTAAACATTCTTGTACTTCAAAGGTATATTTCTCACTTATAAGAGTGATCAACCTTGTTCTTTAAACATTCAATTCCCTTTCTAAGTGATTGAGTAATTCTTGTAAAAGTCCTACTTTGTGTGGGCAAGTTCTTAGTGAGCTTTTGTATTGTGGTTGTGTTGTAAAACTCTTAGTGAGTTAGCCACATTTGTAAAAAGTCTTCTTAATGAAGTTGTTGAAATCCTTGGGTGCGGCTCAAGGTAGTGGATGTAGATTCTAAGTGAATCGAACCACTCTAAATCCTTTGTCTTGTTGTTGGGTTTAGTTTTGCATTTGCTCATCTTGCATAAACTTCTACTAGCTTTGCTAAGATTCGAAAAAGTTTCCAAGTTCGACTAAAACCCAATTCACCCCCCCCCCCTTGTGTTTTACACTTTTGAAATAACACTCTTCAATGATTTAGATCATAAGGATGAAGTGCATTTGCTTTGTGAGTGTTTAGACTTGATAAGAAATCAATGAAACTTTGATGTGCAAGTCTTAGAGTCATTCTCTAGATATGGAGTATTTATACATTTCAAAATAGGCTGAAAAATGACTCTTTAACAGTCAAAAAACGGCTAGTTTCTCGCAGAGTTCGGTTGACCGAACAAGGGTCGGATGACCCACTTTGAGGACCTCAGTCGACCGAGGTAGGCTAAGGTCGACCGACCTTGGCTAGACCAACTCTCAGTAAATGGTCGGTTGATCTGAAGATGAGCTCGGTTGACCGATCTTTCAGAGTATGAGAGATGTTGATTTTTCACACGTTTTGACATCTATTGAAGTCTAAAAGGTTTTCTCAATATGTAACAAGTAAGAGCATTAGAAAACCGTTTTAAAAGACTTATACTTTGAAATCAAAGGCTTTTGAGATATGAACACATATGAGAATCATTTTGAAACTTTAGCCTTTTGAAAACGTGTTTATGAAAACATGCAAGACTAGAGTGTAGAGCTTATGTTCATGAGAGCTTTGGTTAGAGCTTTATAAGATAACGACTTATGACGACAAAGCTAAACTAACCAAACCTAAGTCTTCAATCTTCAATCTTGATAAATAAGCCTTGCATAACTTTGAATCTTGATAACAATGGCTTGATTGAAGTACTTAGAGCTTCCATAATGAGTTCCGATATTCTATCACAAAGATTAAGATCATTAGACACAACATCAAAAGTTTGTCCAATATCAAAAACTGAGTTTGTTCGCCCTTAGGGCTTACACACGATATATTCCTTTGGGGGGTAACAGTTGCTTTTGAAAGATAGCTCAAGGGCAAAAATAGAGATTATCTCTTTAATAAATAAAAAACTAATTCGGTTTAAAATAGAATCAAAATGTCTATCCAAGTGGAGCAATAATAATTTGGCTTATGACAAATTAAAACCGAAATTGAGATAGAAACCAAGTAAACACCCCTAAGCCAAAAAAATAAAAATAAATAAATAGAATTCCATGCTAAGGTCTTTATCATTTTAACAAGACCAAATGGAAATCTTTTTTTATTTTTATTTTTTATACATGGAATGAAGAATTTCATTTATCTTAGTGTACACATTTACAATTCAATGTTGAGTGCATTTTTCACATTTACCATTTCTCCGCGCAGAGAAACTATGGCAATCGTCCCAGACTACTTCGCCTCAATCATCTAGCAGTGAATTATAGCTTCCACCGTTTAAGTTCTTGATCGCGATATGTATTCTCATTTGCAGGAATTATTGAGCATAAAGACTAAAAGGCAATCGGAAATGTACTTCACATTTGATTCTGTTCAAGCATTTGATTTTAAAATAAATACTTTTTGAAGAAAGAAAATATATACTCATCAAATGAAGCTAAAAGCATGAAGTGTAAATTGCTTACCAAGACTTGGTGGATTAGGAAATTGCTGTAATTGAAGTTCAAGTACCATCATCTAGCTCATCCATCTCTTCGAGAATAACATATTTTGCAGCTGCGCTTTCTATTGACGCTCTCATTTCATCTTCAGTTGTTTCGCCCTTCTGTAGCTTCTCATATCTGCATAACGTAATCTTAAGGTAAATAAATATCGAAATTAAAGTTAAATTCTGGGACCTCTTCGTGCATAACTAACAGGACCGTTTTCACAAAGAAAGTTCCACCTTCCTCCAAGTAGTTTCATCTAAAGTTACAAATAACATAATTGACTTAGAAATAAAAGCGGCCAGTGAAAGTAAGAAAACAAATCAGCTGAAACAGCTATCTTATATGAACAAGTCAAAGGTCCACTTGAATTTTCATTTTGGTATAGTATATATCCATCGAATAAATGGTGGATCAAGAGAAAAGCGGAGTTTTTTTCTTAAGGATTGGAGGGGCGGATTTAACACCTTATATATGCACAGATTAAGATGGATACTACCAGCAACTTGGGTAAAATCATGTTGAAACACTCAACTCTGATGGTTGCTAGATAAATTGTGATACCCAAGACTTTTTTCTTACGTGTATTTGAATGATTTTATTTGATTTTGTGTGATTAATTGTTTTTATGTGTTATATGTTAGTTCTATTTGTGTTAAGGGGCGCATTGTTGTGGTTTGGAAGTAGGGGGACTTAAGTGTTGATGCTAGGAAGTCTTTGGACTTATTTGTAAGGAATTTAAATGGTTTTAGAGGGAGTTAATGACTGGGAAAAGAGAGGGAATCAGTTACGGTAAGAAAGGAAAGAGAAAAAGAGAGAGAAAAGAATCTGGAAAAACAGAGTGTTGATCTTAGAATTCTAAGTCGAGGGATCAAACGGAATCCGATCGGAGTGATTCTTATTGCAAAAGTTAGAAGACTCGTAGTACTTGATTCTGGATGGTGGAGATCGAATTTCAACGGTGGATTTTAAAGTAATTGACTTCAAAAGTAGGAACTGAGAATCTGGAATTTTGGGTTTTGTGCATCATTTGAAGAATTTGTTTAAGCGGTTGAGGAAAGGTTCCTACACTCTTCTTTGTCTGTCCAAAAGAGCATAAATGGGTGTTTTGGTTAAAGTTATGAATTGTGATGAATTGGTTTTCTATATATTTTATTGCGTTGAAATTGGATGAAGTGTTAGAATGTTAATTGCATTGAATTGTATGCTGAAGTTGTGATAATCTGCGTTTGTTTATTGTTATGTGGTTGATCGTCTTCATTTGAGTCTAAGTGTATTCCCAATTTTGAGCTTTTATCTGTTGATGATTCTATCACCGAACATCGCCCCAATTATATATGTTCCGAATGCTCGAGAGCACTATATGTCTGACCCGGACCCTAGCGGGGGTAACAAGTTAGAGTTGTTAACAGTTGTTATGGGGTTCACAGGCGTGAGCGATGACATAACGGGATGTATCCTTAAATACTGACTGTATCGTTTGGGGGTATATACCTGAATCTATGTTAAGTCTGACCCTCCTTAACGGGAAATAATAATTAAGGGTTGTTAACAGTGGTATAGAGTCGTGGCCAGAATAGAGCTCGGTTGTGTGAATTGGGTGTTGTGCCGTGTGTTAGAACAGTACTCGTAATATCTAACTAAGTATGTCTGTCTTTTTTGCATAAGTAGTTCATGGTGCTCGTAGCACGATTTCTGATGTATAAGTGTCGGATATGAAAGAGTATAGTGTTGGCATTGATGTGTATGTTTTGGTTGTTAAAGTTGGTCAAAAATGATTGTTTTGGGTTTGGTAAAATGCAATTTCAAAAATGGTCATTTCCTTTGAAAATTTACAATGAAAAAGGGGTTGTCTAAAATCCAGACGACCTGTTCAGTCGACCGGACCAGACAGTTGATCATCTGGAGCAAACTACTGGGGTTGTTTCTAGATTCCTCTTCGGTCGATTGGAAGGGCCCACAGATCGTCCGGACTTTACAGTGTCTACTGCCTGGGATTCGGACGAGCTCCGGTCGATCGGAATCCTTTCTGCCACGTCCGGACGACCTCGGGAGATGGGCCCAGACGATGCATCGTCTGGAGACATTATCATGGGCCTGTTTGGACTTCTTTACCGTTCTGTATCCAAAGTTATGTCTGTGTAAGTTATTATGAAGTATTTCCAAATATTTTTAGGTTGTTTAAGTCAAGTTTTCGGTCAAGTTACATTTCAAATTATTTGGGAGTGGGAAATTTTATTTAGTCATATTTGATGCTTTACCCCAAGGGTGTTTGAACCTTATTGGGCTAGTGTAGCTCACACCTTATTTCTATTTTGCAAATGAGTTTGTGGAAGGTGCTATTGATGAGACTGGGATAGGGACTTTGATGATGACCTATCATAAATTATTGTAATAACATGACTAGGTTTACACTTGTTAGATTTTAGTTTATTTCCTTTGTTATGTAAACTCTAAGAATGATGTCTTTCTTTTAAGTATTTGATATAAGATGGACGAGTTTATTCTTTCAGTATTTGGGTTCGGTATCTCATTGGTAGATGAGGTACAGTCAGGTCTCGGTTACGGGGTGTGACACAAATTCTAAACCCATGTCGTTGATACTTTCAATATGCAATTTTTTCATATATCACGTCAATAAATCACAAAGCATTTAAAAGAAGCTCAAGAAAGAGTTCAACAACTAGCCACTAGTATTTACCATAACAAGTTAACTAACATAACAATCCCATAAATGGTTCTTGGTAACATAATAAAAAGATAGGCTTGAACATATTACAAGTTCAACTCAGACAAGGAAACCTAAATGCTCCGTTAATCCAGTATTACTCTGCCTAGCAAATAAACTGTATTACTCAGGAAAAAGTGAAAGGGGATCAATATTATGTAAAGTATTTATCTTTCTAGAACTCAATTAATTGTAGCTATTGCTCATCCAAATACAAGATTAACAGAGGAATCAATGATGCAACCAATGGTCAGAATACATGTAACAACAAGATTATATGTAACAAGAGGGCAAGTATAGCATAATAAATTTGATGTGATCACTTACTTGTACCAGTTGAATAAACTGACACCAAACATTATTGTGATAAGATCGACCCCTTTTAACCAGGTAAACTCGTCGTGGAAGTAAAAAACTGCAACCTGAATGCATGTCAAACAAGGTAATACAGTATCAGGAAAAATATTCCTGGCTAGGGAAGATTCTACATATTGGCAATCTCAACATTAACCAATCAACAAGCTAAACACAAACAAAAGGATGCCCTTAATACAAGGCTTAATTTCGTGCAAGTACTCTTGGGGTGTTGGTGGGGGGTACCCAGTATATGAGGAACTTCAGTTTGAAACTTCAAATCAAAAGCGAAACCAGTACGATGCCATGACCTTCTTTCTCCCCTCACAAACACCCAACTTACTTCAAAAGTAACTGATTTAAAAGAGTAGAAAGAGAAATAAAAATAAACAAATAATAAAAAAGTGCAATGTAGCTCATCCGTATGATACAAATTCCAGAGCTAAAAGCTTCACGTTTTCAGAAACTGTCATTGGGATCAAGAAGAAGGAAATCGACAAGGTTTTCTACTTGATAGTATATTTGGTGTAAGATAAAGCTCAGCTGCAATTAATTCGAGTACTTTGTCATAGCATAAAGGGAGGAAGTTCTGGTCATAAAACTGGACTTGCATACAATAATTCACTTATAGAGTCAAAACCCATTTTTTCTTCGCATAGCAGTTCACTAAAGTGTGCATACGACCCAAGTAGAAATAAGAGACTTTAAAATTTATCATTTATATATCTTTGAAAGTGAATAAATGTTCTTTAAACATTCCACTGGTTGCAATATGGAATAAGTGAACTGGTTTATAAAGCAACGGAAAAGAGGACAAAACATTTCTTTTGCAATTTACGACATACCACTTCGAAAACAGAGACTAGCAATTAATGAATCCATTGTTTTTACCTACTATAAGAAAACAGTCCTGTTGCCACCTCAAAATAACAATTAAGGGAGTTTACTCAAATACATTAACAACACACTTCATACCAAGATGGTCACAGCCTCTTTGACAACCCCCGCAATTGTTACTGTTACTGCACTTGTTATCGAGACAAGAACATATTCTGTCAACACCTATAATAGAACAATGACTCTTCAACTTTTAGAGAATAACAAAATTTCACAGTTGACTTTGAGAACTGAGATAAAAGATGCTCCCTCCATTTCAAGATACTTTCAATCTCCTTGAAGGTTAAACTGAGAGGGAAATGAAAAGGTACCATAAAAAAATGCTAGAGCTCCACCAAAAAGCATCAGCAAACAACTCCGAAAAATATGCCATGAGCTATCAAAGTAGTTGCTGTTCTTGAACTCAAGCCATGGATCCATTAAAAGAAACAGCAGAGCTGTAGCAATAGCCATTACTGGAGTCACATAGCTCATCAATGTAAGAGGATTTTTAAGACCTGAAAGCAATAAAAAAATGATAAACAATGAATATCCAAGAAAAACTCGCAAACAAACTTCCCGGAAATCAAAAGATAAGATTCAAGGAGTAAATAAGTTAACAAATGATAATTGGCGTTGGCCAAACCCAGAAATAAAAGCTTGCGGATGTAACCAAAATTAACTCTACTTCAAGAAAAAACGGATGAGGTAAACCTTGAGACATTAAGGGCCGAATTGGATAAACATATATTTCATCTAAATTCCCCATGCAAGTTTCACTTAAAATAAAAACTTTAATTGAACTAAATATGATAACGCAACCGATTTTTTTGTAAAGAAAAATTTGAAATAATGGGTTATGTTATTGGGGACTTAATGGGTTACAAGCCTCCTATCCACCCCACGCCCATATCCCCAATTACTGGGGACTTAATGGGTTATGCTATTGTT
This sequence comes from Vinca minor, assembly GCA_026122235.1. NCBI lineage: Eukaryota > Viridiplantae > Streptophyta > Magnoliopsida > Gentianales > Apocynaceae > Vinca > Vinca minor. The sequence goes on from JAOCZM010000229.1 coordinate 52,268, forward strand.
GTTGTTGTAAAAACTTGAAAGAATGGATGTCAAACCATCATAGCACATGTTTTTCCATACAAACTCATTAGAAGAAGCTGGTAAAATCAAGATAATAAAATGCTCAATTCATTCTCCGTGTCAAAGGAAATCTGGACACTATGGATTGAGTGAGTAAATTATTCTAAGTTTTTACAATTAAAGTAATTTGAATAAAATCCTTCATATATGGTGTCAGCATTGATAAAATAATTAATCCTTCTTCAACATCCTAGGTCGCACTCAAGTAAATTGCAGGAAATCAGGACACGTTCGAGTTGACTTGCTAATTGACCTGTTCATGTACCAATATGCTGACTTTTTTCCAAATCAGAACCAGACTGAGAACCACAAGTATCAAACAACTTGGTTACATGAAGAAACTTATTTCATGCATTGAGAGAAATTTGTTTTAAATATCTTTCATTTTTTGTAAATGCTTAGCCAAATGAAGTCGTAAAAGATCTTGTATTGGCACCTTCTTCATTTGCTTACAGCCAGAGAAGGTCAGATTCTAAGGTTTTACTAGATCCTCATTCACAGTTAAAAACATCAGTAGAATCAAAACTATCAGCTGCAAACAGTAAATTCACTTGTCTCCTACTCCAGGAGAATGTCCCAGCTTACAGACATCCATATACTTTTCCAAAGTTCATATACATGCTTCTATAGGAGATAGGATAGACAAAAGATTAAATCGACTTGCAAAAATATTTTCTTTGCCAACATGCATTTGCAAACACTGGTGTGTTTCATACCAGATGCACTGATGCAGAAGCGCAAATTTTATGGTAATTGTTGCTACAAAAAATTAATTTATGGAAAGAAAAAAAAAGAATAGGCAAAAGCACAGTCTTCCAGGATAATAGCGTCTGATTTTTTCCACTGTGGGTTTCTTTAAACTTTTGGCTAAACTTTCAAATCATAACATTTCTTAACCAGCTCAGAAAGCTAAGAACAAGCAAGAATCTATCCAAAATAAGAAAATATTCCCAAAAAATGGAAGATTCAATAGCTTAGAATTTCATGAACTTGAAGTAAAGTAAAGCTTACCATATGTTTCTTTCTTTACCCCGGGATCAGAATGCAGCAAACAACATGAAACAAACATAAAAAGCATATAAGTGCACTAATTGTAAGACAGTATGTTAAAAACATGTGATTTAATAATATGATAAGATATTGTGCAACAGAACCAGAAAGAAGGCTTTACCTGAAGAAGAATTTGAGTCATGGTCCAGCGGAACCCAAACATAACAGCGGCAAGCATAACAAAGAGGAAACCCCAAAACTCAAACTCTGTTTCCTTTGCAACTGCATAATTGACATGCAGGGAAAAGTGTTGTTTCAGAGGTGGACAGTATTGATTTATAGCATCAATTAGCCAGGAGTAGAAAATATTCCAAACACATAAGTAAGACTTATATGGCTCAATCCCGAAAAAATAAATTGAAAATCAACTTTCTCTTATGCAGCTGAACATTAAAATAATTATTTTTTTTTAAAGGATGTCAAATGGTTCTGATTTAAATTTAAAAAAGAAAGAAAGAAATGTAATTGATCTAACAAATGGAAACAAAAATGAGAAGGAAAATTTCAAAATTATGCAGTAACAGCACCAGTCGACTAGAAAGATGGAGATGCTTACCGGTCAACAGTATTCCCACTGATATGACTAACATGATTCCTAGTAGCTTAAAACTTGGAGACTCCAAACTTTTTAAGAAATAATTGAATTTAAAAGAAAGTAATGAGGAAAATTCAGGACAAAAGAAAAGGAGAAACAATTATATTCTTAAAGAATCACATCATCTAGTTACTAGTTCATTTACATGTCCTAAACCAAAAACGTTTGGGGGAGAATTTTTAGCAATCTGAAGAAAGCATGTCAACTGAAGCAGTAGTTAGAATAAAATTTTCATGTAAAGCCTTCTGATGAAACCCAAGAGGGGGGGGGGGGGGTGAATTGGGTTTTAACTAATCTCGTAAACTTTTTCGAATCTCTAAGCAATGCTATTGTAAGTTTGAGCAAGATGATTAAAAGCAAAGCAAAACCCAATAACAAGACAGAGGATTTAGAGTGGTTCGATTCACTAAGAATCTACATCCACTACCTTGAGCCGCACCCAAGGATTTCAACAACTTCACTAAGAAGAACTTTACACTTGTGGACAACTCACTAAGAGTTTTACACAACAACCACAATACAAAACTCACTAAGAGCTTGCCCACACTAAGTAGGACTTTTACAAGAATTACCCAATCACTAAGAAAGGGAATAAAGATGGGTAATTAAACAAAGTTGTTCACTCTTCTAAGTGAAAGATATATACCTTTGAAGTACATCAATTATAGCTCTTTTGAACATATGAAATCCACTCTTTGTCTTGCTTTTTGAAATACACCTTTGAGTGATTTAAATCATGGCAATGAAGTGTATTTTGCTTTGAAAGTGTTTTGGCTTGATGAGAGATCAATGAATATTTGATATGCAAGCCTTTCTAATTGTTAGAGTCATTCTAAAGTTATGGAGTATATATACATTACAAAATATGGCTGAAAAACGACTCTTTAACGGTAAAAAAACGGCTAGTTCCCGCAGAGTTCGGTTGACCGAACTCTGAAGCTCGGATGACCATGCATGGGGTCGGTCGACCAACCTGGCCCATAGGTCGACCGAAGTAGCCTTTGCAATCTCTCTGTTTGCCTTCGGTTGATCCGAGGCAAACTCGGATGATCCGAACTTCTGAGCTGATTTTTCACACGTTTTGATATCTTTTGAAGTCTAAAAGGTTTTCCCAAAAGCTAACAAGTAAAAACACTTGGAAAACCATTTTAAAGGACTTTGACTTAGAAAACAAAGGCTTTTGAAATACGAACACTTGTAAGGATCATTTTGAAACTTAGCCTTTCGAAAACGTGTTTATGAAAACATGCAAGACTTGAGTGTAGAGCTTATGTTCATGAGAGCTTTGGTTAGAGCTTTATAAGATAACGACTAATGACGACAAAGCTAAACTAACCAAACTTAAGTCTTCAATCTTCAATCTTAAAGATGAGCCTTGAATAACTTTGAATCTTGATACCAATGGCTTGATTGAAGTACTTAGAGCTTCCATAATGAGTTCCGATATTCTATCACAAAGATTAAGATCATTAGACACAACATTAAAAGTTTGTCCAATATCAAAAACTGAGTTTGTTCGCCCTTAGGGCTTACAATCTCCCCCTTTTTGATTATGACAAACTTTTATGTAATAAGATAGAATATGGACAAAATTAAGAACAAGGAAGCATGGCAAAAAATTCTTAGAACAAATAAGAGCAAAGACTTAGTGCTTTCAAGATAAAACCAATGAAGACTAAAGCACTAGCATGATGACTTCTTTTTGCCAAATACATCTAGGGACTCTTAGAAGAGCCCTATTTCCCAACCAACCTCCTTTCCTCCTTCCTTCCATTTAAATATGTTTTGAGACATAAGATATATAAAAAACTCCCCCTCAAAACATGCCGGAAAGGATAAAAAACATGATTAATACACCAAGATTAATACACCATTTTAGCAAGATTAATACACTATTTTTCTCCCCCTTTGGCATAATAAAAAAGACTTCAAACTCCAAGATATAAGGGTGTACTTGCAAAAACATAATCAGTTCATAGCACAAGCAAAGTTAATACACCAATTTTCTGAAGAATGATCTTTTTGAATAAGCTTGGTTGATTTCTAAAAACAAAGAGTCCATAATGACACATAAATATAAAGATGGTTATATATGGCTCAAAAAGAATACCAACCCAAGCTAAAAACAAAGGAGATAAGGAATATAACCTTTAAGCACAATCTCCCCGTTTATAAAACATACGATGTTAGCTATTTGAGATAAAACCAAGTATGATACCAATTGACCAATTTGTAAAACAAGTTTGAAAATAAAGCTAACAAAGTACTAGTGGAAGTGATACCATGAATTCATAAGATAAGCACAAGTATCACAACCAAAAGAAGTAGAGGAAGTGTAAGATAACACTTTGAGTACATTCCTCTAACAAGTTAATGGTTAGCTAAATGAGTGTAGCAACTCTTAAAGTGATACTAACCAAAAACTATAATGAGATCACAATGGATAAGAAAATGAAGAATATGATCTCAAAGTTATTAAGGGAGAGTATATGTGATACCAATTGAAGACAAAAACAATTATAACACATATAACTTCCAAAATAACTTACACAAGTTGGCTATAAGAGTTAAAAGATGAAAAGCAAGCCAACAAGTGATGTGATGATGTAAAATAAGAACAATTGAGCATACATCACATATTATGAGGGAGGTATGAGTTGAAAACATTTGAAAAACTCCCTCTTAGGTTATGCCACTTCCAAACACACAAATAGACACAACCAATGGCATAATCAATGCCACAATCACAGTTTACATCCTAAGTCAAGCATCTAGACGATCAACCACATAAGATAAATGCTAAAGACTTGAAAATAAACACAAACCCCTATATGCAATAAAGATCAAGTGAAAACAAAACATAGCATATACAAACTCCCCCATAGCATAAGACACTAAATAATAGAGGGGAGGGGGATTTAAAAGGAGATTTCATCACAAAGATCAAATCATTAAGCTCACTAATAACATGCTCAAAAGAATCAAAAACATATGAAGAGCAAGCATGTTAAAAAATCTCCAAGGTGCCCATTTAAAAAACAATTGATACATGATACGGAAAGTAAGATCAATCATTGTTTAAGGAAATGAAAGAGATTGAGTTTAGCAATATCTCATTGAATTTGATGAATGCTTTTGCACTTTGAGTTCCTTCAATGAGTTCCTTGAGCTTCTTAATCTTCTTTGCATGACAAGTGTAGAGTCATCAATGATGGGTGACTATTCTTTTCTTGATGAACCCTCTACAATCTTGTAATCCTTAGCATTTGACTCTTTTCTTGGAGTCTTAGCTCACTTGTGCCATTCCTTGTAGTTCATATCTTCTTCTTGAAGCTTAGAACTCTTTGTTACCTACAAGGAATTCTTGAGAACAAATATGGTACCTTTTTAAAGGTCCTTCATGATTAGCTCAATATCTCAAGTAACACATATATGCATAAGGATCATTGCAAATCAAAAACCAAGACAACTAGATGGATTCTTAATTAAATATGACATGACAAAACAAGAATCAATCAAGTTGCATATGCTACATCTCATAGATACCTTAGCTAAATAAACAAGGACTAGAACATGCTAAAGGTTATCTATATAAATATAAAATTCAAGAATGTGAGATGCAACATATATAAGAGCAAGCATGTATATATATCAAAAACACTTACACATGTTAATTAAAGTGTTAAGAGAAGGTGATTTTGATACCTTTGCTTTCTTACCAAGTGATGAAGATATTGTATTGACACTTTGGCTATTGTCATCACTTGATGCTTTGCTCTTTGTATCTAAGCAACTTGGTTCTCCAATTTATTAACATTTGAACTTTGAGAATCCAAGTGTTAAGGAGTTCTTTTGAATTTCTTCTTTTGGCACATCTCCTTTGACTTCTCCCCAATGCCACTTCTCTTCGAATCAAGTCCATTGAAGCTTTGTGGCATACATGTAACTTATAAGAACCTATAAGATCAAGGGAAGAGTAGCTTTTGGTACCCACTTTTGTTTGGGTCCATGGGGGTTAGTTGAAGTGAGTTTAACTTTCCAAATGGTTTTTACGCCCCTTTCAATCTTCTTCTTAACATGGCATCTATCGCAAGTGTGACCATGTTTTCCACAATATGTGCAATGAATATGTGGCTTAGAAGATTTGTGAGCATGCACAAGATAACTACTTGGCCTATGTGACATTCTAGCATTTACAACATGATTCTTAGGTTTAAGAGAAGAGCTAGCAATATCAACATGTTTAGCAATATAACCAAGACCTTGTTTATCATGTGAAGCACATTGCATGCCAAGAATTTGATCAAGATTTTTCTTACCTTTAGTAAAGTTTTCAACAATCGAGGTACGGTCTTTCACTTTGATTTTCAAAAGATCAAATTCAACAAGCTTGTTTTCTAAAGATGACAATTTATTACAAGCTTCTATGTATTGTAATGAAGATGTATTGCAAGTAGTAATAAGATCATCATTTTCACATTTCAAGCAATTAACATCATCACACAACTTCTTATTTTCATCAACCAACTTAGCACTTTCAACAAGCAAAGATTCAATTTTAAGCTTCATATCTTTGTTTTGCTTGGCACATTTTTTCAATTGATCATACATATCAATTAAAAGCTCATTAGGATCATCCTCATCATCATCATCATTATCATTATAAGAATTTGAAATAGAAGGAGAAGGATGTACCTCATTACCAAATGCCATAAAGCAAACATTTGCATTTTCATCTTCTTCTTCATCACCACTCCCTTCTTGACCCCAATGGCTTAACAAGCACTTTGCATTTTTGAGATTGAAGAACAATTTCTCTACTTCTTCATTGTTGATGATAGAATCAATATCACTCTTATTAGAACCATTTTTCCTTTTCTTCATCTCAAAAGTGAGTAGAGAGCCAATAAGTTCCTCCGTTGAATATGTCTTTAAGTCCTTGGCTTCTTCAATGGCAAGAGCTTTTGTTTCCCAACATTTTGGGAGTGAGTTGAGAATTTTCCTATTGATTTCTCCGGTAGTATACTCCTTGCCATTAGACCTCAACCCATTTACAATGTTGGTGAGTCTTGAGTTCATATCATTGATAGATTCATTAGGCTTCATGGAGAATAGCTCAAATTTTCTAACAAGCATATTCAACCTTGACTCCTTGACTTGATTTGTGCCTTCATGAGTAACTTCAAGCATTTTCCACATGGAGTGTGCGGATTTTCTTCCAAGCACACGGTTGTACTCATCCGAATTCAAGGCACAACTAAGAATGTTCATTGCCTTGTAATTTTGAGTCATCTTCTTGGACTCAAACTCATTTAACTCATTGTCCGGCTTTGGCACTTGAACATCATCCACCATTTTCATAGGCACATATGGACCATCTTCCAATATATGCCATAAAGAATAATCTATTGAGCACACGTATATCTTGAAACGTTCCTTCCAAGCCTTATAATTATTTCCATCAAAAAGTGGTGGCCTATTGGTGGAAGACCCCTCTAGATACGCCAATGTGGAATTACCGGCCATAATCTTTTCTTCAAGCTATTAAGCTAAATGTGAAGACGAGGCTCTGATACCAATTGAGGAAACCCAAGATTGCGGATGACTGGTGATGGATTACGTTCAACTGGGCTCCAAAACCCCTCGTCCGGAACTACTGCGGTCAACCGACATGTCATGTCGGTCAACCAGAATTTTTGCATAAGTTTCCGTCTTTATCTCGGACGACCCTTTGGTCGATCGGAGTATCTTTACCTTCAACCGAGATTTCCATAATGCTTTTTTTCCTTTTCAAGTTATGTTATGTTCAAGTTATGTTTGTTCTAAACTTTTATGTTATGTTTTCAAACATTTTATAAGTGGTTTCAAGACGTTTACAAGTTATGCCAAGTCATATATATTTCACATGTTTTGGGAACATGGAATGATTTGTGTCACATTTGGTCCTTCATCCCAAAGGCGATCGATCCTTACTAAGTTAGTGTGGCTCATCATTTTTTCTTCTTATGTTTTGCAGATGAGAATGATGAGGGTGCTGATGATGAGACCTGGGATAGGGCATTTGACGATTAGAAGAAAACGAAAAGAATTCTTATGTAATAATTAGTTGAACTTACTTTTGGTTGGAACATTTCAGTACAAGTATTAAGTATGTATTCACCTTAAGTATTGATGAATTTATTAATGGAAGTTTAAGTATCTTTTCCCTATTTATGGTCTTAATATATATTGTTATGGGTTCTTTGTCTCATTGGTAGATGAGGCATTGCCATGTCACCTTCTGGTTACAGGCTGTGAAATAAGTGGTATCAGAACAGATTGAACCTTAAGCTTAAATCCTTAATTAGAAAGTTAAGTATGGAATGAACATAGGACGAATTCCTTAGGTAACTTAAGATGCGTTCGGGGGTAGAGATTTGGAATAGGAAGAAAGTGTTTATATAATTGCTTTATATGTTCATGTTTTAAGTGCTAACATGCTATGTGAATTAAATGCTTATATGTTAAGGTGTTTCCCTAGAAGATGGATTGCTTTGAAGCAACGATGAACTCAACATTCCGATAGCAAGTTTGGCCTCCAAGGCAACCAAGGTGGTCGTAGACGGGAAGATGTGCATGAATCCTCTTCTCAACCACAAGCACCGAACATGGGAACGACTACTGGGGCAGAAAATGGTGTACCTCCACCACCAATAAACACATGGATACCGACTGAGCAGACCACAATTACTTTAGAGTCTAGTGTAGGGAAACCATAACAGTAGGGAGCTGCCATGGGAGCCAAGGAATGATGTTGACCATGGTATTTATTATGAAAGCATGAAGAAAATGAGGATGGCCTCACTTGATGGCAAGGTTGGACCAGATGAAGCTGAGATTTGGTTGGATGATATGGAACAAAATTTTGAAATTATGATGGTACCCAAAGATACTAGGGAAACAGTGGGAATAACATCACTGACAGATAATGCAGCTGAGTGGTGGAAGGGCGTTGCCCCAATTTATCGTCAAGGGGACAACCTGCTACTTAGTCAGAATTCAAGGTGTCTTCATTGATCAATACTTTCTCGATACTTACCAAATGAAGAGGCATAACCAGTTCCTGGAGCTCAAGCAAACCGAAGGTACAACTATAACAAAGTATGCCAGGAAATTCAATGCATTAGGGAAGTATGCCACCGCCATCATCCAAGATCCAGCAATGAGGACACAGAGGTTCGTGAGGGTACTTCTAACAAGAATTCGGGGTAGACTATCAAGTGTTTGTCCCACCACATATCAGGAGGCCTATCAAAGAAGCTTGGATATAGAAATGGAATTCAACATGCCTGATAATGAGAGGGTTGGAAAGAAAAGTTACACAACCATGGCATCGGGGCAAAGTTCAAGGGCTGCAAATCTTAAATCATCAGCAACCAAGAAAAGGTTCCCATCTATGTCTAATACCTTCGGGCCTGGAGTGAGAACCAGGGCCAATGTAGTCAAGATTGGGGGATCAACATCCTCACTTATTCCTTTTGTAACTATTTCTCCGTGCTCTACATGTGGAAGGAAGCATATATGTGTGTGTATGTGGAATACCAGGGCATGTTTCAAGTGTGGAAAGACAGGGCACCAAATCAGTCAATGTCCTAAATGGTTTGTGGGTAATGTTCAGAACTCTGCTGCACCAAGGGTTAGGAATTCGAGGAAAATTCCAAATGCAAGAGTATTCTCGTTCATGTTGTAGTTTAATACAATCTAATTGAATGATTCAGGCAACGATTGCAGAATCAAGTCATTGGATAACTCCTGGCCAAGAGGAAATCCCAATCTTTCGAGGCTCTCAATATAGCATATCATCTTCAGAACGTGAGTTCCGACTGGTGTTTCCTCTGCCATTTTGCACTGGAACAGAGACTTTGACACATCAAATCTCTCATAGAGAGCTTGACTCTGAAAGAGTTTCCTTAGATTATTAGTCATGTCGAAAGCTCCCATTTCCTCATGTTACTTCTGAAGCTCAGAGTTCATGGTCACCAACATAAGACTTGACACATCTAATGCGTCATCTAAGTGCTTACGATAAGCATTTCTTTCAGTGACCGAAGCCCCAATGGCTGGTTGTTCAGGAATATGATTTTCGAGAACATATACTTTTTCCTCGTGCTTGAGAACGATTCTCAAGTTCCTGTACCAGTCAAGGAAATTTCTTCCCCTAGTCTGTCCTTCTCAAGGACGGGCCACAATGATAAAGAGTTTGATGCAACAATTGCATTTTCTATTATATCTACCGAGAAGAGTTTGCAAAATTTTAGTTGTCATATTTTAAAATCATTAATAGGACTTTATTTAATGATTCTCCAACTATTTTCTTCAAATGAATAACCCTAAAGTAATAATTCGGAAAGTCAAAACTTTCAAGTAGGACCAAGATCGATATTTCATCATTCTCAAGGCAACTTTGGCTACTATACTCAAGAAGACGCTTTAGGTAAGAAACACTTGCTAATCACATCAATTATGTGATTCTTGCTTCGTTAAGTAGGTAACAATTACCCTCAGTACATAAATGCACATCTCAACCTTTTTGCCTACATATTTTGAACTATTGAAGTAATCCAGTTAAGTACGACCCAAGATTGCATCGGCGGATATCACTAACTTATCCTTCGCGCCTCACCAGGATAGACAGGCGCTTATTCCACTCGAAAGTTCACACTACTGTTCATCTAGGCCTTGACGGGGGTCAATCATGGAAGACATAGACTTAATGTTTAAAATTGAGGGATTTAATTGTCCCAGCAAAGGGTGTATAATCTGATTATACGACTGTAACACATGCCTTAAAACTGTAAAACATGTATCATGTAAAAACAGTAAATAAACTGTGACATAATAATAGCCTCTATACGGATTTTCCGAGTCAACGGAAAATCCTAAGTCAATCTAAGGTGAAAAACAATAAATCATATCTACTGTCTTCTGCCTCCTTGCGATTTTCTCCATCTGATGGACGCCTTTCTTCATTACTGGTTACATATGTAAAATATGAAAACCTATTCTATACTTTTACATAATTGAAAAGAATTTTCGAGTTACATTCGAGATTTAAATTACAACAAGAATAAAGAGATAAGGCACGACACGCAGGCCGCATTATAATAAAATCATTGGGTCAAAGGCTATTACTATGCACCATGCTCAAATAACATTACAATCATGCTAAAAAGCGCAAATACACACTGCTTTCCCCCGCCCGGTCGACCCAGACCATACTCCCTGTCGACTGCAATATGGCAGTAACCAAAACAGTGTAAAATTAGGCAACTTGGGTCAAACCAAAACATTTCTGATCGACTGGCCCAAAAACAGACTAGCTTCGGTCGACTGTGATTGCTCACCGGTCGTCCGAATTCTAGGTAGTAGAAAATTCTAATTTTTTCCAAAACATGTTTGGCCTTCCGAGAACCCCTTCCGGTCGGCCGAACTTTTTCCAGAAAACAGAAAATAGAAAACAAGCAAAAACACGAATCAACAATTCGTTCCGGGATTCGTTTAACACTTAATGGGATTCCGTTCCTTTACGTGATCTTTTCACGAGAGAGAACTAATAAATTGTGAATAGAAATATTACCTTTTCGATCTAATCGAAATAGCCTAGATTCTACTATTTTGAATCACCAACGGCAGCCGTCGGACCCCCGTCTAGACCGGTATCCACACGATCAACCTAAAGCTTGTTCTTCGAGCCTCTGATGGTAGTCACGAATGCGTCGAACGTTGAAGAAGATCTTCAAAAGCTTCGTTGATATACAAATATGGAAAAGCAAAACTCGAAAAATAGAGACAGGAAAAACGATTTTTCATTCTCTTTTTGTGTTCTTGAGAGTGTGTTTAGAGAGATAGAAAGTTCATAGAATTTTTCTTTTGCTCACGGTTAGGGTGTGTGTAGAAATGAATTGTGAATTGTGAGAGTGATGAACAATTCATGATGTAGTGTTAGTGGAACCACCTACTAACTCCACACTCACACTTTTCTATCCCCCACTACTCTCTTCACACACACACACACACACACACACACACACACACACACACACTCCCTCACACATGTCTTTGTCGGTTTTGACTTGGTGCAATTGGTTCTGTCAACCGGAGAAATATTTCTCGACCGACCGGAGTGACAAACCGGTTCGGTCGACCAGAGATAGTTCTCGGTCGACCGGGTCCGGTTCAGCCCAATCCAATTGAGCATGCCCAATCTAATTGAGCATCGATATCAAATGTAAACTCCAACAGTTCATAACTCTGCTGCACCAAGGGTTGGGGATTCGAGGCATATGCCAAATGCAAGGGTATTCGCTCTCACCCAGCAGGAGGCAGGAGATGCCTCAGATGCGAGTAACAGGTGCGCTTCTAGTTAATTCGGTGTCAGTTTATGTATTGTTTGATTGTGGTGCTACACACTCTTTTGTTTCTCTTCGTTTTGCTAAGATCCCTAGGGCTACCCCCATTTCTCATTCGAATGCATATAGAGTTAATATACCTAATGAGAAAGTGTTGGAATTGAAATTGTTACATAAAGGGTGTTGGATACAGGTAGATTCGAGGATATATGAAGCAACTTTAATAAACTGAATAAAAAGGCAAAAGTAATTTTCTGAAATTAACCATTCCAACCTAAAAGGACACATTTTGACCAACACAAAACATACCAAAACAAGAACAACAATGAAATGAATCATACTCTTCATATTCAACACTTATACATATGAATTGTGCTACGAGCACAATGAATTACTCATAACGGACCAGACAAACATACAGATTGTCAAATACTATAAATAAGGTTCATGTTAAGACACACAAATCCGCACAAACCGAGCTCAATCGTCTAAATCCGACTCTAAGGAAAACTACTAATGCTCCCCAACTTTTATCCCAAGCCAAGAAGGGCCCAGAAATATATTTTATGGGTTCATATATCCCCAAGAACGAACGAGGCCAGTATTTAAGGAATCATTCGGTTATGTCATTGCCCACCTCAGTGAATTCCACAACGACCGTTAGCAGCCCCTAACATTTTACTCCCGCTAGGGTCCGGGCTAAGCAGACTTATCATATCATTGCGAACGCCCGAGTTCATATAATTGGAACGACTCCTACTATAAATACGTTTCTAGACAAGAGCTCGAGACTAGGGCGACAACACGACCAACATGTAGAAATTACGACAACAAAAAAACAACAATATATATATATATATATATATATATATATATATATATATATATATATATATATATATATATATATATATATATATATATATCGCAAATAGACTCAACAATCAACCACACAACAATGTAACTACAATTCAAGACTTCATCTGGTTTTCAATGCATTAAACATATGCAGAATCATTTCATCATAAAATATAACTTTAAATACTTCAGTTCTTCCTTTCAAGACAGAAATACAAAGGTATTAAATCATTACCTCAAAATCTTAAGGTCAAATTCCAAGAAAGCACAAAATCCCCATATTTCAGAAATTCAGCCTATCTTCCAAATGAAATTCCTCTCAATTTGACCGTTAGAAAGAGATCACCGTCCAGATTAAAGTCTTGCGAGTCATCTAATGTTTGCATAAAAAATCACTCCGATCAGATTACGTTTGATTCTTCAAATTATCACTCAAAGCTTCTGTCAATTTTTTCCCGAATTTTCCCTTCGTATTCTTTTCTCTTTTTCCTTTCTTCTTAATTTCCAGCCATAACTTCTAAACAAAAATTTTAAATTCTTACAAAGCAGCCCCATGTCGTCCTAACATCATTCCTTAAGTCCCTCAACTATCTAAACATATCAAAACGCCCATTAAACAAATAAAAGCAACATATGACACATAAAAACATTTAATAACACAAAAATAACATAGCATGAAAATCATATAAGTTCAAAACAAAACCTGGTTACACCCTTTCAAAATGCCTTTCATTTTGAACATTTCTTCATCCTCTAAATGTTTAACCTTTGTACTTAAGGATTACTTTTCTAAAATGATTCTCATTCATAAATATATTTCACTCATTCTCTTTCATGTTAGTGGAAATTAGTAATTAAAATAATAGGAAAATTATGTCTTATTTTCTTATCTATTGTCTATGTAAAAAATATGTCAAAGGACTTCCTTATATTTGAGATAGGAGGGAGTATGTGTTCTTAATGCTTGATTGAGTATTTCCATCATTAACCCGTGTAGAGAAAATAAATCACCTACTAATTTGCTTTGGACTCTTTTCCTTTCTCTTCTAGAGTCTAATTTGCTAAGAAGACAAGAAATGCCTTTAAGAAAATGAGACAGAAGTCTTAAATGAACAAACTCTCGGAATAGAAGGAAAAGGTAAAAATCACTGTCAAAGTCTTGAGATACTCTATACACACCTTTGTTACCACTCCATCATCATAAAAACCGGTTCGTTCAAGCATATTAGCCCTAATTATTCCTCTCCAATAGGAGCCAACAAGCAAATATAAATAAGAAAAGTGATAAAGGGACACAACGATTTACGTGGTTCGGTCTATCTGACCTACATCCAAGGGTAAGATGAGTGCATAATTTCATTATAATGGAGAAACAAGAATACAATGGAGATTCCTCCAACCCATTACCTCTCCCCCGCTTTACTACTTTAAACAATATATATATATATAAGTAGTAAGTAGTAAACCTGTATCTAAAAGGATTGATAGTTCACATAATTAGTAATTTACCTAATCCCAAATTCTTAACCTGTACATTGAATCTTGTTGTTGTAGTCTTTTATTTAATGGTTAGAATCAGTGTTGGTTTAGAGCATTGTTTGATGATTTGGTTGTTTCATAATATGGTTGTAATGAATTGCAAGAAAAGGAAGCACGTATTTTAATTATTTAGTTATTATGGAGTGTTTCTATTGAGGACATGTTGATGATGCCTACATTTTTCTTAAGGTCTGTAACAAATAACTTGGTAATAAAAATAATGAACATTGTCCCAAATATAACAACACTACAAATGGGCAAAAACATGTTTATTACATTAATATATTAATGTGAACTACTGTAGACCAATTACATAAACAAGGAATGTATCCGAATTCAGCAGTAGTTACACTAATACACCAAGTGATATAGAACAAAAAACTAGGTTTAGTGCACCCAAAAAAGGCAACATTCTGCCAACTTCAAAAGTAAACTTCTAGGCAGGAAAAAAAGACCAACATTTGGCCAGCCACGTACTAATTGATTGTTATGGACAAAAGTTTACAAACCATGGCTGATATAGCAAAAAAAACCACGTCTATAAAATCAACCACACCAAAACTACTACTTAAAGGTTGTCCGTTTTCCTATTTGAACATGAAGCTTTTGTGTGCCCCACAGTCAAACAGTAGCCGCACTTGAAAGGCCCCCCTTCTCTTTTTATGACCCTGAAACATAAATTAAAATAACAACATGAGTCATTAGGTAAATCATTAATATACAAGTTGCAACATGAATAACAATTGTATACTACCTTTGAGGATGATGCAATGTGGTCATTTTTCCCAGAATCTGTCTCAAGTGACTGCTGATTTTGGGACTGGCTATTAAGTCCAGCTTCTTCAAAAAATTTAAATATAGGCACACTGTCACCCGCTGCCATTTCATCAAAATCAGATGTATCCACATTTGCTTCTACTTTTGTTGGACAAGATTTTGGGATTTGGCATTTACTGCACCTGTTTATGTTGAGGGAAACACCACCAGTCCCTTCATCCATTTCCTGCTCTTTTTTATGACATTTTCTGACGTTATGTCTAGTTTGTTTACACTTTCCACACTTTCCTACCCACAAACATGCCTTAGATAATTTCTCTTCCATTAATGGTAGTAGTGGGCTGTTCTTTGCTCTATTTTGTACCCTTTTCACCTTCCTTCAGTCTTCCGTTTAATTGGTGTCTACCAGCCTGTCTCATTTTCTTTGGTGGTAGGACTAGCACTATATCAGACCATGGCTAGTTATTAGGACCATTTGC
Source organism: Vinca minor (assembly GCA_026122235.1). Lineage (NCBI taxonomy): Eukaryota > Viridiplantae > Streptophyta > Magnoliopsida > Gentianales > Apocynaceae > Vinca > Vinca minor. Next base: position 68,014 of record JAOCZM010000229.1, read on the forward strand.
AGGCAGTGGCGGAGTCAGAAATTTTTCATAGGGACGAATTTCTTAGGGCGGACGAAATACAACATTTATAAGAAAATATCACAAAAATAATTTTTTCCTATAGAAAATTCGTCGTTTCGAAAATTTTTTTTGGGGGTGGGGGGGTGGGGTAGGGGCCCCTCCTGCCTCCATGAAGCTCTGCCACTGTTTGCAGGTCTTATTATTGACCCAGAGCGTTAGCAACGGACGTTTCGGTCGCTAAATTGAAAATAGCGACCGTTTAGCGACAGAAAGGTTTGGTCGGATAATTTTCGTCGAAAATTAGGCTAGCGACGGTTTATTTGGTCGCTATTTTAGCGAAGGTTTATTCGGTCGCTATTTAGCGATGGCTTATTCGGTCTCTATATAGCGACGGTTTATTTCGGTCGCCAAGTGTAGAACATTTAGTGACTGTTTTTTTTTCTGTCGCTAATTTAGGTTTTTAAAAAAAATGATATTATAGTTGCTTCTTGCCACAAACAATAGTAAATCTACAAATACACATCAATAAAAAAAAATATGATGCTTTAGTTGCTCCCTAACAAAAAAAATAGCAAAGCTACAAATACAAATCAATATACCAAAACCATTGTACCAATTATAACACCATACCACAACTAACAAAGTATTTGAAAGCTAATCTGCAACTTAAATCACATTAAATGTATTGTCCAACCTCTCTATTAACACAAGACTCATGAAAAAACAGTAAAACTCGGTTTGTTACCCTAAACTTGAGCTTGTCCTTGAGGAAGCCAATAGCAAGATCGCAGTTGACATGCATTTTCTTAACATTCCAGCTCGAAAAGGAAACCATCGCTGTTGCAACATATTTTCCGATTGAATCAAGATAAAACATGCAAGCGAATGATGCTATGCAACCCGTTATAGTCGATGACGGTGCTATTCTCATCAATTCCCCGGATGGTGCCGCCATCTCGTGCTTAGCACAAACTGCTACTTGTTGGCAAAATTTGGCTACAACAACTATTAAGAGCCTTCCACAACAGCTGTTAATAAGATATGTAATAACTACTGTAAGATACAAATCCAACAATTGTTAGTAACACAAGAAAACAGCTATTAACACAATAATACCTAACAGATTTAAGCTACAGACTTAACAGCTGTTAGCAAAAGGTTAAACAACTTAATACAAAAAAGAAATAACAACTGTTATCTAACAACTATTCTTGACAGATTTAAAAGTTGTTCAGACAATGATATAACCACTTTTAGAAAAGATTTTAACAGCTTGTTAATTAAAGAATTAACAACTGTTAGTTTCAGATTAACATGTGTTATAATTGATTACAACTAATATAAATAACTAAAGAAAATTGTGTAAACAGAGAAATGAATCGAGGTTTGTGTTCGACAAAATTTCCTTAAAACAGATTCGCCTTTTCCCGCATTAGTGCTGGAGTTTCGTGAAGCGTCTATCTTCCAGGATACCACGGTAACGCAGAACTGGTTTGCACTAAACAGTTCCACCGGCGAACTAGAACTTGGACTGTTGATGAACACCAGAAGTTTTACAAAAACATAGTGTTTTAAGGAAGCTTTGAGTATAAAAAGTATTTTCGATGTAGTGTCTAAAACCATTGGAAAGAGCCTCCTTTTATAGGCTAATTGGAGCAAGCAGGTACGCACGAGGTTCTAGAATGGGGCATAATCTTAGCAAGACATTTTAAATCCAAGTAAACTACTTTTACATATAAAGTGAAACACACTTCCATATGCAACCCATGTGGGATGTAAAACCCACTAGCTTAACTTTCCATTTTCCAACCACTTGAGAAACTATTTTCTCATTAAAATCAAACTCCATTTCCAACACTACTTTTGTATTTAACAACATTAAATACACAATTAGGGAGCAATAGAACACTCCTCATGCATGGATCCTAGCAAGTACATAGATATTTGCAGGGAAATTCACAAAAGTAGGCGTTAGTCATTTTAGGCTCAGAGAAGAAAAAAAGGAACCATGACTTGGAATCCAGATTTCTATCATACTTCCTCCTTTCGGATTTGAATGTCCCATTTTAAAATTTAGGATACAATTGAAGATTTGCATTGAAATTTTAGCTAAATTTAAGTAATTCAACCAACTAATTTGTGTAGTTTTAGTCTAAAGTATAAACTAATTTAATCAAACTCCATGATACAACAGACGAAGCTTAGAGAAAAAGCAGAAGTACCATTGTTTACAAATATGTATATTTCATCTAATTATTTGTTTTTAAATAAGCATCACCTAAAATTTTAAATCCATCACTTGATGGTTAACGTAAATGTATTTCTTGAATTGTTTTGTTTCAGATTCTATTTAACAATTTTATAGATAAGTATGTATATTACTACGACTATATATATATATATATATATATATATATATATATATATATATATATATGTGTGTATGTTAGCCCGAAGGGCAAAGTGATCAATCTTGTTTTGATGATAACAAACCATTGATAGTTCTAATGTTTGTGTGATCATGTTCTTAATGATAGGATCCTTAGCACTCACACCAACATTGATGAAAATGGTAAGTTAGCTTCTTGTGTACAATCAAAGGTATGATCTTACACACAAGAAAGTTACACTTTGCAAGACTCCATAGCACGAGCATGAAGTTAATCCACATGCTATGGAAGTACTTGCAAAGTCAATAAACAAGGAAGATCAACATATTAAGACCTACACAATCAAACAAGCATATCAAATGGTAGACTCCTTGACAAGAAAAAAAGTGTGAAGTCCAATACACTACATCAAGAATACAAGAGGACTTCATCACTCAAAGAAGATGTTGATCAGAGGCTTCAAGTCAAAGCTCCTACAAGATTTCATCTACAAGACTTGAAAACCTCCAAGAAGATTAGTCTAGTCTACATATGTATATTCTTTGTGACTAATCTTCCTTTGAGAATACTAGGATATATAGATGTTTAAAGCTCAACTATGCATGTTTCAAAACCTCATGTTTTACATTGTTCAAATTCTTTGAAAAGTTTTTTGAAAACTTAGATAAGTATTGGTCAATGCCTAAGTACTTAAAAATGTGTTTTATTTCTTTACAAAATACTTAGGCATGTGCATGAGAATATTGGAAACTTAACTAAGTGTAAAAGCCACGTTGGGACTGATATCCGGTCGACCTAAGCTAGCCTCGGAAGACCAGATATGTCTGGTCGACCGACCCGTGTTAAACCGGTCGACCAGCGATTTTTTATCCTTACTCGAGTTTTGAATGTTCCAATGCCCAACGACCATATTCTATCCGGACGACCGAGTTATTAGTTGGTCGACCGACCTTTACTTCGGTAGACCTAATCATTGAATTGAAGTGGAACGAGATAAGAACAGAGGGCCTTTTACCTGAACAAAGTGAGGTTATCTTGGTTTTGAGTTACCTCATAGATCTCTTGTAAACTTCGCATGCAACTTTTGATTTCCACCCATTCAGCTTGCCTTTAACCTTCCCAATCAGACCCACAAACATACCTTTCTTCACTCTGCCATGGATTAGAGGCACTCCTAGGTATTTTCCCAAGTTTGTTGTCAGTGGAATGTTGAATTTCTCACTTAAACCTGCAGCTCTCCTTTCAGGTATATTTTTGGAGATAAACATACTTGACTTGGATAAGTTCACTCTTTGACCAGATTCATCACAGAAGTCCTTAAGCACCCTTTCCATGCACTTAGCTTGATTCTCAGACGAACCTCCCCAGAAGGTAATTTTAATGTGGCCGATTTCCCCTCTTTTGCAATCAGTTTCGCTACAGCACTCGCTGCTCTAGCTAATTGTCCACCCTTTGCAAGTGTGATTTCTATGTTATGTATGGCCGTGCCTAAGGGCTCAGGCTCTCCGGTCGACCTACTGTCTAGTAGCGGTCGACCGGAGATGTCATTTCAAGGCCAAAATTATAGCCGATGTGACAAACTTATCTTTTATTTTCTAGCCCTATAAATAGCTTCTAAAGCTAGATTTTACACAACTATTGAATCCACAAAAAGGGCATAAGCTTTACACTTCATAAACAAGCAAATAAACACTTTTGAGCTTCATCTCCAAATCATTCAAAAGCATATTTGAGTTGAGCTTAACCTTTATCTATCTCTTCTATTCTCAAAAGTAATTAGAGCTTTATTTGTAAACCCATTCCAAGAGGGAATTTTTGTAGTGAGCTTAAATTGTAAAGTCTCCTTTTAAAGAGACTAGTTACCCATATTCTCATTTGTTTAGAACTAGTTCTTTGTGAACTAGCAAAAATCTCTTTGAGAGATTCACTCTTGGTGAGTATTTGCAAAGTCCTATGAGTAGGCAAAATTCCTCTTTGTGAGGCAAGTGAATCTCTTAGTGAGTTCGGTTCTTTTTGAGCCAAACACTTTTTGCGAATGGAGGCTTCTTAGTGAAGCACAAGTCCTCATTTGTTGGGGCAATTGTAAAAGGTACAACCCACCTTACATTTGTTGTAAAGGGTACCCTTAGTGGATGTTGAAGTTCTTGGGTTTGTCCTAAGGTAGTGGATGTAGATTCTTTGTGAATCGAACCACTATAAATCATTGTGTTATTTTTCTCTATCTCTACTCCTTTACTTTATAGTTCATGAATTGCTATAACTTGTCTACTTGACTACATGAACTATTTCTTAGGATAGAAAACTACACGTGATTCCTTGCTTTATACCATTGCTTCATATAGCCATCTAAGTTGCCTTGAATATAATTCAATCACCTTATGTGCTTAACCAACATACTTGTTGTTAAGGTGATCATTTATGCAAAGATCTTAGAAAAGCCAAAAAGTTTTTAGAACCTAATTCACCCCCCTCATAGGTTCATTACCCTAAAAGGGTCTTTCAACATATATATATATATATATATATATATATATATATATATATATATATATATATATATATATACGAAATCCATCTGTTATGGTGGGGAGTTTGGTGTGGACCCTACCCGTTTATTGATAATGCCAAAATAGGCCATAAAGTACATAGAGGGGGACTAAAGCCAAAACATCTAAGTAGGTGGAAACAAATCCACTCCATACATGCAAAAAAAAAAAAAAAAACTGATCCATTTATTAATATGAATAAGGTGATACATAAGTCCTAACTGAACAAGGATGCAATGAATTGCCAAACAAAACAAAATAAATAATAAAATAATAATAAGAATAAAGAAAACACCTATACAAAATCTATTTAGATCTCAAATAAGGTGTTCTTAATCTATCAAGAGTGCACAAACCTTGCGCTTCCGGTGGTAGATTTGCAAATCGATCATATACCTTCGTTGTTCGATCCCCAAAAGAATAGTTTGCCAGAAAGTTTGCTACCTTGTTAACTTCCATTCGAATTGCTGAGATGTGAATCGAGCCCAGAAGCTCGCAAGTCCTATGAAACAGAGCTTCCAATCGCCAAGCACTAATACTACCTCTTTTAACCGCCCCAACCACAAAAGCTGAATCCGATTGCACTTTTGTAATGTTAATCTTCCACTCCTTCACATATTGCAGGCCCGTTCTCAGTGCTTCTGGTTCCGCTCTTGAATTTGTCTCTTCGTCAGACAGATAGGTGGAGAACCCAAAAATAAAATGACCCGTCTCAGTTCGATGATACCCCAAATGTAAGTCAGTCCAGGGTTGCCCCTTGAAGCCCCATCTATATTAAGGATTATATGCCCCGCTTAGTATTCATGTTGCCAATTTAGGCTCACTGGCCGAAGCCTAAGTCGCATAATAACTCTCGGATAGTTAAGGGACGAAATACCTTCCTAGGCTAAAATGGGTCGGATATAATCATCAATAGCCATACGCAGTGGCGCAAAATGCGGTCGTGCTCCATCATATACTAACCGACAACGATGAACCCAAATAATCCACATAACCGAGCTAGATAAAATCATATACAATTTGTGTTTGACGCCGCTACCTTTGAATATCAATTACTTGAGCATTTGATGAGCTTAGCGAAAGTTGCTTATAGGAAGCTGAATACCCACCATGTTTACAGATACCTCTAGAGGTGTGTGACCCATTCACAATATTCAAAGACATGATCCATATAATCTGGCCCTTTGAATCATGAGTAGCGGGAGGCGCAGTGAAATCCCAATTTACTTCTAATGTCATCAAATGCCAAGAACAAGTTCCAAAATCTCCATAAATACAAAGACAAAGAGAGAGGTAAGAAAGTTGACCATGTAATACGCCGAGATAACATCGATGGAGGTGTAGGATGTGGAATGTCTATGGATGTCCTCAATGTAAACTTTCCATCCTTAGAGGGCTTCCAAATAATTTTGTCCAGGCCACGGCTCGGTCTCAACTCAACCGCAGACAAAGCTGTGTAAAGGCCATTACAGTAGGGGGATAGCGTATCCATGTTCCAACCTGATTCAGTGCAGCAGTCCCGTATGTTAGCCACAACAAAGCGTCGGGTGCAAGGTAGTTCGGCTAGCGCCTTTGCAAACTCAAGTTGTATTGGATATTTTCAAAGTAGAGAGAAGATGAACCATCCATCACAAGCAGTCCCATGTTCATTTCCACAAAATCTTTCACACTTAACTTAATACGCCAGGTTGGCGAGATCAAATTATCATGTTCCACCTGTGAAATGTGAAGTAAATATCGACCATACCGAGACTCGAGAAATTCTCTCTATAAGGATATAGTGCTTCTGAATGACCACCACAATTTGCAAGAGAATGCCTGTGAATATTGTGCTACCTTCCTTACTTGTGCAGGTACGAACCCAAGACATCCAATGAAGACGATGAACTCCATCCGAGTTTTCCCATAGAAAACGAGTCATATATTTCTCAATGTCTCCGAACACCCGAGATGGCGGGTTTGCCACAGCCAAAATATGAAGAGGCATAGAGGATAGTACATGCCAAATGAGAATATGACACCCTACTATACATAGAAGTTTGTGTTGTCATCCGTCAAACTGTCTGCTGATAGACTCTACCAAGCTTTGGTAATAAACCACTTTCATGCGACCGGGATAATTAGGGCAGCCTAAATAAGTCATCGGGAAGCTAGCATGAGCAAAACCTGTCAAACCCGCTATCATCTCTTCATGTAATAGAGTCGACTTGGAGTAGGTGTAAAAAGAGCTTTTGGGAGCATTGATAAGTTGACCCGAGCAATGTTGATAAGCTGTGAGAAACTTTATAAGGTTCTTAATAATGTGCTTCGACCCCTTCACAAAGATAACAACATCATCGGCAAATGCTAGGTGTGAGATTCTCAAACAACCTCTCAGCATCGTGAACGGGGATATAAGTCCTTGTTCCATGGAGTGGTTGAGGCCGCGGGAGAGAAACTCATCCGAGAGGATGAACAACAACGATGATAGAGGATCCCCTTTCTTCACACCTCTAGTTTCTTTAAAATAATCTATACAGTTCATTCAATACGACAGAGAACCAATTAGACTGCAAAGTATTTCTTATCGAATGAATGAAATGTTGAGAAAACCCCATAGATCACAGAATGTTCAGGAGATAAGAGTGTGAAACCCAGTCAAAAGCCTTCATCATATATAGTATTAATAGCGAATTACACCACGAACTTTCCTGTTGATACATTGCACCATTTTCGTTGCCAATAAAATATTATCCGTAATGCTTCGTCCTTTTATAAAGCCAGATTGATTCACAGAAATAATAGGGGGCAGAATATCCGCTAAACACATAGCCAGGACCTTAGATATAATTTTGCCCGTAAAGGTGCATGGCGAGATATGATGGAATTCGGTAAAGCTTCTTGGAGTTGCTCCTTTTGGAATGAGGATCAGAAGCGAACTAGCCATCAACTTTGGAAGGGGAAAGCCCGCCCAAACGGATCCAACCATCTATGTGACATCTTCTTGCACAATGTCCTAGCAAATTTGGAAAAAATCCCCGCTAAACCCATCTGGCCCCGTGGCACTGTCCTTGCCGAGCAAAGACCACAACCTTTACCTCTGATGAACTCGGCAATCGGTCAAGATCCTCATTAGTTGTTGCTGCAATAAATGGTGGGAAGAGGTGAAAGAATTGATCCAAAGAGGTCGGGGCTTGTTGTTCCGAAAACAGATTAGCATAATATTCCGTTGTTGCTTGACCAATTTGATCCGAGTCTGTGAGCCAGTTACCATCACCATCTTGTATGCTCTCTATCAACATTCGCTTCCGGTGATTAGAGCAATAAGTGTGGAAGTATTTGATATTATCATCGCCTTCCTTAATCCATTTCAATAGTGATTTTTGTCTCCAATAAATAGATTCACTGTTTAATAAGAAAGTGTACCTCTCTTTCGCAGAATCGAGCTTTGCTCAAGCCTCCATAGTTCCATGTTGTTCAAACTCTTTCTCTGCCTCAAGAAGCTGTGTTTCCCCCTCACGGATAGCCTCCCCAAATCGGCCAAAATGTTGTTTGCTCCAATCTAAAAAAGGTCCCTTTAAACTTTTCAGTTTCATCATGAGAATCACCATACCATTCCCCTCTATTGTCTCCTCCTAAGAGGACTTTACCAACTCTGTAAACCCCTTAATCTTAGCCCACATATTTTGATAGCGGAAGGCGCCTCCCACATGCATCCCATTAAGTTGTAAAGATAACAAAAATGGGTTGTGATCGGACTCTGCCCGTGATAGATGTTCAACCCGAGTCGAATAAAATACGCCATTCCATTCATTATTCACAAGGACACGGTCTATCCGTTTCATCAAAGGGTGAGGCGATGTGCGGCACCATGTAAATAAACTCCCATGTATAGGTGCTTCGAATAGACTAAAGGTCAGATATAGCTAAATTAAATTCTGACATAGGAAGTAAGGCCGGAATTGATCCGGAGCTTTCTTCTAGAGAGGCTACCACATTAAAATCCCCTCCAATAAGCCATGGCCCCGGTCTCCTCTCAGTGAAGTCTACCATCTCGGCCCAAAGCTCTCTTTGCAGAATATAAGAACATTTTGCATAGACAATAGAGAGAAAAGGCTTAACCGAGGCGGCCTTCTTCTACTACGGGCGCAATAATGATGGTTCCCTCTCCTCAACTGTTGAGGATGGATGATCGCTGGCAGTGTCTGTGTTAGGGGTATCTGATCAAAATGTCTAGAATATAGAGCAGAGCTCGTATCATTGATGACTATTCTTGAAGGCCCCTCGAATTCTCGGGACGGAGAGGCAGAGCAAGCCGGTAAAGATCTTGAGGCAGTGAATGTTGCTCTGGTGGTAGAGCTCGTTGACTTGGAACTTACCACGGTTTAGATCCCTTCTTCGAGGGATAAGAAAACCGTCAAATCTTTGCCCGTTGAGGATTTGGTACAGAGTACAGACACAGAGGTTTTGCCTTCGCAATCCCGTGTTGTGGAGCAGGGTGGAAATGATAGTCACTCGGACGTTACTCCATTGGTTCCTGGTCGGAAAATGGTAAGCATCGATGATTTTCATATCAATTTGCGAAATAACTCCCCAATCCTATTTTCCCGTGAAGCTAGGTCAATGAATATTAGTAATGGTATATAAAATAGGCAAAATGTTTCTATCTCCGAAATAGAACTCGATATTGTTTAGAAAGATGTTTTCTCTTTAGCGACCGAAATGACGAATTCGGCCAGTAATCCGTCACCTATTACCAACCGAATTTTTTTTTGGTCTCTAATCAATCTCCATACCTTAAACCTTATACCCTAAACATTGATGTCGTCGATATTCAGTAGCTATTTTAGCAACCGATTAGCGACCAAATATCAAAACGACATCGTATTGTATGCTTTATTCCAGTATTAAATTTTGAATACTTTATTAATGAAGTTCGGTCGCTATTTGGTACCTATTTTAGCAACCGATTAGCGACCAAATATCAAAACGTCTTATTGTATGATTTATTCCATCATTAAATTTGAAATACTTTATTAATGAAATTCGGTCGCTATTCGGTAGCTATTTTAGCCACCGAATAGCGACCCAATATCAAAGACGTCGTATTGTATGCTTTATTCCATTATTAAACTTTGAATACTTAATTAATGAAATTTGGTCTATATTCAGGCGCTATTTAGCTACCGATTAGAGACCAAATCCTTATTTTTAATGCGGTGTTCAAAGGTACCAATGGTAGCGACAATTTAGGGACCGAATAGCGGCAAAAAAATTATGGTCTCTATTCATTCGGTATTTCGTCGCTATTCGGGTGACTAAAATTTTCGGTCGCTAATTTCTGCTGCCAAATAGCTGTTTTCTTGTAGTGTATGCATTTATAAAATATCATTGATCAATGAAATCATTTAGGTTACTACCTTCCTTTGTCAAAGCTGTAACTACATGTGCACAAGGAATCCCAGGTTCTACAAGAACAAGTTCTTAATGAAGTATCAACCACAAATTGTTCTTAGGTTGCTCCATGCCTCACCCAAAAACAAGTTTAAGTAAGCATTAGTTTTGCAGATAACACATAAACATGAATTGTACAACCCATTATAGTTTAAACAATATCTTAAATTGGTTGCCTCCAGCATATGAAGTAAAATAATATCTAGACTCACTATTTCCTCCGAAGGATCTTCATTATCTTATAGCACACAGAACCACTATAATTTGCTGCCCAACTTTTTCTAGATTGCATGGTTAGCATCATATACACTCTGATACTCTCAAGCATTCCGAAAATAGGCTTAACCCTAGCAGCCAACAAATTTCTATTAAAGGTTTCACAATGATTATTCAAAAGGTGATCACTCTTGTTCCCTACTCTAAAATGTGATATACTCCAATGTACATGGTGTGAATACTTTACAACCTATTCATATGCCTCCAAATCTAGTTCCTTTAGCTTTGAACATTAAGTTTCAAACTGCCCAAGGTATGTAGCTTTGGCACACCTCCAAACATGCCATTTTAATGCAGTGACAGTATGTAACTTCTTCAAATTACAGTGAATGTGCCTAAAAAGAATGTCTATGTTCAGTTTTAGGCAACTCACCAGTCACCGCAGTCTCTAATCCCTGAATTCCAACAGTTAAAATCAAAGTTAGTATACAAACACTTAGTAGTATTCTAGGTTGGAAGTAATAAAATGTTATTATACCCTTTGACTATATGAAATTATGCACCAGTCCTCTGTTTTCTCTATGTCAAGATCATACTTAATTCCTTTAATGAACCAAGTCCAGCTGCCAGTTGTTTCTGAGTCCACAATTGCATAAGCTAGTGGATAAACCGTTTACATCAATGCCAACCGCTGTTAGAATAGTCCCAGAGTGAGACCCTTTTCAGAATGTCCCATATAATCCAACAATCTTCATACACTCAGCTTTGAAACCTTTTTTATTTCTCCTAAACACACATATAACCTACTAAACATGTCCTGGCCATTTTCATCATCTTCTATTCCATGTAACAATATGTCCCAGAGGTACTCCTTCATAGTTCTTCAAAGTAATCATACAACATGCTACATTGATCATTGAAGCTGCCTTCTATTAATGCCTTAGTGATTTTCTTAATCTTGTACACCTTATTGATGGTGATCTTAACATAAGTTTTGTCTAAACTTTTGACTGAAATTCAGTGGCAACAACCCCAACCACTGATTTGAAATCATTTAGGTATCTCTTGGATATGTACTTGGAAGTGGCAAGTTTGTGTTCCATTGCAGTGGCACATGTCTGTTTAGGTCCAAGCACCCTAATTTGGAAGCGAGCACTTCCATCAGAAACCTTAGTTGTTCCAATCATAGTTAGCCCCCCAAACACTTGACATATATTCTAATCTGGTCATTCTTGGTCATTTTCAGGTACAAACTCTTTTTTATTCCATAATTTACAAGTGACAGTTGGAAAACATTTTTGCTGCTGAAAAGAATCCCCATTTCAAATTTGGGGTTAAGCATGTCTCTATCAGCCCTAAAGACATGGTAGTCATGAGGTTTTAACTTGACCTTTTCACATGTCTCTTCTTTTACACTCTTTGATGTTGGTTCAATACCTTCATTTGCTTTTTTCTTCTTCCTTGAAATGATTATTCGTGCTATTAGAGGCTCCCCATCACTAGACTCTTCACCTTCATGTAAATCACCTTCAGATTCATCTTCTTCTTATACACCCCCAAACTGTAAATCAGCATCTTCCATCCACCTTTCCTTATCTTCCATTACATCTAGAAAAAACTTCCCATATGATTTCCTTATTACCTTGCTTGGTCCAACAATTGATGAATATTGTCTTCTAACCTCTTCTTCAACATTCTTGTCAAAGTCTTCAAGACCATCATCAACAAACTGTTGAAAAAGATCATAATCTTCTTCTTCTTCTTCATAATCACTGTCAACTGTTGTTGGCATCATACTCTCCTTCCTCATCATCAGTTTTAAAACCCCTATCTTGAGTAGGAACTGGTTGACTAACTCTCTTTTTTTGCCACACTCTTCAACCTTTTGGACTGACTACTAACACCAATGGAAAACCTATTATAGAATTGGGTGTGTACTAAATTAGTCAACTGCAACATTGAAAATATTGTCTTTATCAGTTGTACCAACCTTAGGAGAATCCTCAACAAAAGCCCCATTTTTTGCACTACCACTAACATGATCAACCTCATTTTGAACATCCATATCATCATTCTCCTTTCCATCTAAAAAATCACATAAAAATCCTTTTAATAATGCCCAAAGGAGCTTTAAATTGTGATTATGTCTGGATTTAAGGACTACGTACCTCAGGTGTAGTGAAGTAAACTGTGTCAGCTTCATCATACATAGGTTGACCCTTGCCATCCAAGCATCTTCAAGTAATAGCAAAGGAACTTCTTCTTATACTTCAAGAAACCTTATCAAAGAAAATTCAGTCATTCCTTCTTGATGCTTGTAAAAAGATTCTACAAACATAGTTTGCTCAGCATATGTGGACATTTCAAGCACATCATCACCAATAATCATAAATTTCCAACCCCATCCCCATATAAATTTGAAATTTTGCATTAAAAACCAATGTAGTTTCTATACTCTAACAAATAAGCCATCTTATCTAATACAACCATTGAAATTGTGTCTTTAACACAGTGCTCAAAAAAGGTAACTTGACCACCCTAATAGGTTTTCATACTATAACTTGACCACCCTGAACTTACCATCACCCTCTTCTGTAAATAAAAGAAGTCTAAAATTCTTAAGTATTCACACTGAATTTAAGACACTTTACCCAAAACAAGTACACATTATTAATTATGGGACCACATAAACACAACAACAAGACAATAAAAATAAATGATACCTCAGGGGACCACTATTTAAAAACACACCCTAATGAGTTCAAAAGAAGCACACTAGCACATTTAATATGACAAGAAAAATTGAGCAAAAGGGGACCACCCACTATATTATGAAAATTTAAAGTTGCAGGGGTCCATTATTTAAACCCTAGCTCTGAAGTAACCTACTAGACTCAATAAAAAAGGAACACTGGCCCAATACTTCACATATGGACACCTAAAACAAATGACATTGCAAAAAAACCCTAATTCAAAAAGCAACAAAACAACTTCCTCTACTCAATAAAAAATTAACTCCAGAGTAGTGGTACCAAACATAAAACTAGAAAATTACACAATTCGAATGAGTGGCTTACCATATTAAGCTGGCTTACCACTGGGACGTCTAATAAACATATCAAGGCTCATGTTGTTCTCAATATGGAAGAAATTTTGCAAATTAACACAGATGGCGGGTCAGATATCGTGTACACAACAAGTTATTCTTGATGATTTCAAGTTAGAGTTTAAATATTTGGGTTCAATTTATGGAAGGAATTTGTGGGAAAGAATGGGTTAAACCCTAATTTTAAGTAAGCAAAACGTGGAATGAATGGTGAATATCTCAACTAAGAGTTTTCAACTGAGGTTAGTAAGTTGGAAAGACGACAATAACTATGGATAAAATCACAGGCTTTGACCGCGTGACTGGATAGACGAATAGCAGATAGAAAACTGAACGGAAGTCCTCTAATTACAGGTCAAAAATACAAAGTGGACCTTAAAAGTCAAAATAAAAAGAATGGGACCTTAAACGCAAAAACAAAAAACTAAAAGGATTAATATTTTCCCCATAATTGTACTAAGTAACTCCTTTACTATTTTATTATATGAATTCTTTATGTGTAAATAAAAGTAAAACAAAAGGTGGGAAAATAGAAAAGCCAAAATAAAAAGATAATCTTGGTTCATCAAGCAAAAACATATCTTATGTGTGTGTTTGTTCCTTACTTCGACATGGTACAAAAATCTAAATTTGATATTTTTAAATACTTTTCCAGACCTATTACCGATTCTATGTAATAGTAAAAAAGTTGTTTCCATTTGATCTTGTTCGTATCAATATACAAGACCTTTCCCTCGTGCTCGACTATAGAAAGAGCACAACCTATACTTTTTAATTAGGAAAGAGAATTAGACGTTTCATGAATTTATGAACTGAATTGTGCCAAGAATTATATATTTCGATATGTATAAAACTTCCAAAAAACAATTACTTCAAAATAGCCTCAAGGAGAGAAAATAAACGAAGGAACATAACATAGCCCTATGCAAAGAAGTCTATAGGATTTCCTATCCCAAGACAGACTTCCATATAGATGAGATACGTGATGTAGAATGGATACACATAGGGATAAGTAAGCCATGAACCACAGTATATTCTCCTAGGCAGCTTTTACGTACTCAAAAATGAAAATGGGCAAGTCATTTGGGAATTCAACAGAAAGATCCCATAATTTTCCCACATCAAACGATACCACCACTAGTCCCTCTATCTACATGATCATTGTGCGAAGAATATCCATAGTTTATTCAAATTCCATGTCTCCAGCTCATTCCTCAATATATGTCATAGGCTAACTCTCATCGGAGTTACTTATGCCCTTTTGATGTACGTGACACTTCTCCTCAAAATGTTGGTCCTCCACGTATCAATCAAGATCCTTCTAACAACTTTAGGAGGAACCATTTCAGCCATCTATTCCCAAACAATATTAATTATTAACTATTTGAAGAAATAAGGATAAGATAGAGAGAGAGAAAGAGAGAGTTGCCGAGAAAAACATAATCAGGGAAAAGTTAAAAGTAATCTCAAAATTTCCTTTGTTACCTATATTTATAGGGAAAGAAACAAGGGATCAAACGAGATACATTTAACCAAGCAAAAAAATGCTTCCTCTCTAGCACAAACAACAAGTGAAATTTATGGTTTGAATCTTTTCTCATAAAAGATAAACCTCGTCATAATTTCAAACTTGATGAAAAATTAAAGGACGCCTCTACATATATGGAGGTCATCATTATCGGGCTTTACCCAAGAAACATAGTGACATCATCTATCATGAATGAAAATATAGTTGGGCAAAAGCGAACCTATACAACAAGCATGATTAAACAAGGTCGCATGTTCTCAGGTCTTGCCTAATTGAAACATCTTCATCATGAACCCGACCATATAACTGGTTAGGTAAACAAGTAAATATTCCACCATCCTCTTTGGAGTCGGGAATAAACTGAAACTTAAGCGAGCTCAATTCTTACTTGGAGAAACCAAGGCAAGCACAATCATGTATTTTCCTCTAAACACAAGGAAGTATGTCATTCACACAAAAGTGCTATTACCATTTTTAGAAAAAATCTCGAATCTGGATTTTGATCAAGTTCAATCCCAAGACAAAATAGCAAACCATGTGAAAGAAAGGCAATCCTTATTTACATATAAGATTTGTCCAAATAACGAGGTATGCCTACCCAAAATGGAATAAATATATTTTTAAAACACCTCCTTAGTACAAAAAACAGCATTAGTTCAACAAGTCCAATATTTTAAACAAAAATAGGACCTCCCTATCTATTACATAGATTTTTCTGGTTCTGTCAGCACAGCGAGGGGGAGAGGGGAGAGGGAAGTCCAAATTTCTCAACCTGAGTCTCAGACTCTGGTACACCCTTGGGACCACTAAAGGCAGCTTCCTCACAATCGATAGCTACTTGAACAACTTCAGTCCTAGTTTTAAAAAGCAATAATTCATCACTTATTTCAGGGATCATACCTGCCACTCCAGAGTCTCTCTTCACTGGACTAGGAAGCTCCCCCATGTCTTCATTTCTTGTTCTCTGATCATTGGAGTCATCTAAAATTATAACCTGCTCAGAGGTTCCAATTCCAGCACTCAAACCTATTGTTAGTAGTGCCCTAGGACCATTAGCATATGTTGTACGTTTCATTTCTTTTGAGCATGTCTCTGAATAGTTAATTTTGCTTTTGAACATCGAATGTGTGATTTGATAGTAAAACTCATTAGCTTATGCAATTACTATTCTAGTTGTCCCTAGTTTAATGTAATGTTCTTTACAATGAAATAAAACTAGTATGATGTATGATTGATGATCATGCTTTACTGAACATGTGTAATGGATACAAATCATATCATAGATGCAATATATTGGGATACATTGTATTGGACGTGATCCGTTAGAGAAGTAATACGTCATGGTCCTTAGTCATAAGTATTACTTCCTCAATACTATTTTGGAATCCTTAGACCTTATGTCTCCATTGATTCTAGCATGAATGTAGCCACATTTTGACTCAGTCGGATGTTACTTTTAATCGAGTAATCAATACGACTGATGATCAGATGTAGTGTCCTATCATGGCTTGAATGTGAGAGACATTGTAAAGAATTTGTCCCTCTCTGTTGGAGAGAGATATCCATGGGCCCCTCGATAGGGAAAAACAGTTTAAATGCATGGCCGTGCTCAAATGCATTTGATAAAGTGGTTATCAAATACTATTTGTTGGAACAGTCTACCGGAGATCGAGCATAAATACAATTAAGTTTAATAAGAGTGACGACTACCATGCCTTATGCTTAATTAGGATATCGCGAGACAAAGGGATTAAATAGCGGATTGATATTAGGTTCCACCGTAAATTCATTCACTTTGGGTAGTTACAATGTCCTGCTAGGGACAGCTTGTGATTTATGAACTCACACTACTACTAAGTGTGTTTTCATTGCCGTTGTGATATGAACCTACAGGGTCACACACATAGACGAGTTAACGAGCTTCATGTCAAGATTCAATGAATCTAGAATGTGTCTAGGTTCATTGTATTTGACATTTATTTTCTAAGAATAATAAAACGTTATTATTTGAATTATGGATTAAAGATGGGCATTTTCGGTATTTGGCTACAGCTGGGATTACGTGGGAGTGATTATGCGATAAAGACTCCCACTACCAGCAGAAGTCTAGGGGACGTGGAAGTTATAGACTCCCATTACCGTAAGAGGTTGAGGACGTGGGAGTTGGTTCTGGGAACAAACTCTCACATCCTATATAAACCTCTTTTGGCCAAAACCCTAGATGACTAATGCTTGAGCCGCAATAAACCAAAATTCTCCTGAAATCAGATTTGTACAATTCTGCCCTTCTCTTCTTTCTATATTCCCGAAACTCAGAAACGAAGAGCTAGCACTCGCTGCTCGTTTCGTCACGCGGATACCGGTTGAAAGCAATTCCGCAAGGGAAGGCTTTTGGTGGCAGCAGCACACATCCGAAAGACAACATCTTTAGCTGAAAAATGTAAGTAATTTTTTGCTGCTTTCGATTCGTTTTGGTATGAGCGGATCCTTTCAGGGGAGGACTTATGGGTGTTTAGAACGAGTTTCTGCCAATGAATCCCTTCACCTATCTCATTTTGCAATAGGAATAATCATGGCTAGTAAGATCATCATATAATTGAGTGTATACATCGCCGAAATATATGTTAGGATTCACATCCAGGCATTAACCATGATGCCCCGAGCAAACTCTCTCATTTGGCTGATCCATGTGGTATCGAACTCTTGACTAAAAGTTTTTCTTCATGGTGGATGTCATCAACCTACGAGAGGTCTATCTAGACATAACAACCTTAGCATAAAACAAACCCAACATCTCACGACTGAGGGACCAAACCCTTCCTTCCCTCATATGGATCTCTTGCTCCAAATCCAACACTTTTTGGTCGTCATGCTCAAGATCATTCGTCTTGCCTTCCCTCTCTTGTTTCAGAAGATCCTGCACAGATGTAGCACTTTACTCCAATTATTACTGTCACCTTCCTCTCTCTGACAGTCAGTTCCAATTGCCGGCTATCGACTTGTTTTCTTCCATTACGACTCAGATGTAACCTAATCATTTCCTTCCTTGTGCAGTCAGGATAACTCATCAACCTGAGAAAGTACCTCTTCCCGAGTGAAGTCTACTTCTTGGACACACTTTAATGCCTTCAACACTATTCCTTTGGATAACAACATTTCCTTTATATTTTCAAAAAACACATTGCTTGCCCAATCAGAGACAAAGTATAATATATCAATCATACGTACTTTGGAAAAAAAAAGTCACATGAATAGAGAGCAGTCATAAGCAGATTATCTGCATCCCAACACAACATATTACTTGTAAAAACTTCTCTTGCTACTGGAGTATGTCCCATAATAAGATGATTACTCAAAATTTCTTTTTCCGGACACAACCGCTCTCGTCTTCAAAGGTGTTCCATCATCTTTCTTTTCATTAGAGTCTGATGCTCTCAACACAATATCCTCAATGTTAAGAGTCATTTCAACAATATCATTATAATACTGAATTAAGGCACGCAACATTTTACCACGAATAATCAGTGGGAGGGGATCACATAAATCATTCAAAATCTGTATGACTTCAATATGAGAGGCATCTTCTAGTTGGGGAATGGAAAAATGGTGGTTATCGACAACTTCAGAAGAGGAATTGCACTTGACCTCCATAGAATCCGACATCATTCATAAGTTCAAGAGTCCATGGATCTCGAATAGGGAACTTATATTTTAGAAGCACAATACCTCAAGGTCATCCCTTATCAAGTTATCAGGACTGACCTCGAAATTTGGGAACTCAGGCCTAGTTTTTTATAGACTATATAAACCATCAAGAATATGAGAATTTAAAAAAACAAAAACAAAATTTCCACCACCAATGCGGAAAGGGATTTTCCATCAGTAACTCCCAGACCAGCCAGGTTATGCTTAAACGAGCTTGACCGAAAGGTCTTCAGTTTATAACACGACTAGAATATATCTAAACTTGGCTGAACACCAAGGTCCTACAAATTACCAAAACTCCTACTATAACCCTCAACAAATTTGGCGCCAGTTGACTCAATTTCAACCCCCAAAACCTAGCCTCGTCCAACACCATGGGTTGACAATCAATAGTCAAATCTCCCTTCAGATGTTCATAATATATTATGTCGTGATTCTTTCATCCCCTCTAGGAATAATTAAATCATACCTCCGCGAAATCCAGTAAGACGTACTACACCCATCTCTATCTATTCGGGTGAGGGAGGTCAAATATTCAAAAGCCCACAATCCTCCAAGATGCAAGGAGTTATTCTTAATAGGGGCATCATATTTGATCGGGTCTTCATTGGTTTCAATACATAGAGCCATTAAAGAACTATGATTGGGGATATATGTGGGAAACAAAATATGATGATAACCTTTTATATATTTAGTGGTTTCTCGTTCATTCTCTTCTTGACAATTCCAGGTTCTTAATTAGAAATTTCACATTTGTTTAGTCGGTAAGAGACAAATTGTCTCTGGTCCTTCCACCTCTGGTACCACCCATCTTTGAATAATCCAATCTCAAATTGAGGGGATGAAGGTTTGATACTGTCGTTCTAAGGGGATTAAATGCGAATCGAGGAAGAAGAGTGAAAAATTTAAATCAAATAGCCCAAAGATTCAAAGCCTTAAAGAACTATAGTTTCTTGAATTTTAAAAGGTGTAATCAACCCTCCAGTTGAAGGGCTCCCTTATATACCTCAAGAGAGAGAGAGAGAGAGAGAGAGAAAATGTACCGTTTGGAAACAAAGTGTTACACCTGATGACCTTTCGACAACCAATAATCTGTACCAGTTCAGTTAAAAAAATAATGAGCCTTAAATACCTTAAGTGTCTCATTATTCTAAAAGGTTTATGGTGAGTATATGAGCCCAACGACTCCAAAGCATTCTTCGGGCCAAGATCATAGTAACGTCCACAAGTAACATGCCATTATTCACTCACACTTGATGATTGCTAATTGAATCCTTACTATTTTGGCTCTTGTTCCTTACTAAAATAAGTGTAAAACACAAGAGGGGGGGTGAATTGGGTTTTAACTAATCTTGGCAACTTTTTCGATTCTTTGCAATACTATTGTAAGTTTGAGCAAGATGAATAAAAGCAATGCAAAACCCAATCAACAAGACAAAGGATTTAGAGTGGTTCGATTCACTTAGAATCTACATCCACTACCTTGAGCCGCACCCAAGGATTTCAAACAACTTCACTAAGAAGAATGTTTACAAATGTGGCTAACTCACTAAGAGTTTTACAACACAACCACACTACAAAAGCTCACTAAGAACTTGCCCACACAAAGTAGGACTTTACAATTTGCCCACACAAAGTAGGACTTTTACAAGAATTACCCAATCACTTAGAAAGGGAATTGAATGTTTAAAGAACAAGGAAGATCACTCTTATAAGTGAGAATGGATACCTTTGAAGCACAATCAATTTTAGCTCTTGAACATATGAAGCACACTCTTTGTCTTGCTTTTTGAAAGAACACCTTTGAAAGATTTAGATCATGGAGACCAAGTGTTTTTGCTTGGTGAGTGTTTTGGCTTGATGAGAAATCAATGAATATTTGATATGCAAGCCTTGGAATGTTTCTCTAGCTTTGGAGTATATATACATTTCAAATATGGCTGAAAATCGAGTCTCCAACGGTCAAAAAAACGGCTAGTAGAAACAGAGTTCGGTGGACCGAAACAGAGCAGTTCGGATCCACTTAACAGGGGTCGGTCGACCGAACCCCTTCATGGTCGACCGAAGCTCACTTTTCCAAGTCTCAGTTTCTCGACGGTTGAACCGAACTTGAGCTCGGTTGACCGAACTTCCAAAGTGATTTTTCACACGTTTTGAAATCTTTTGAAGTCTTTTAAAGTCTAAAAGGTTTTCTTTAATATGTAACAAGTAAGAACACTTGGAAAACTTTTCTAAAAGACTTAACTATGAAATCAAAGGCTTTTTGGATAAGAACACATGTAAAGATCATTTTGAAACTTAAGCCTTTTGAAAACGTGTTTATGAAAACATGCAAGACTAGAGTGTAGAGCTTATGTTCATGAGAGCTTTGGTTAGAGCTTTAAGATAACGACTAATGAATAACAAAGCTAATCTAACCAAACCTAAGTCTTCAATCTTCAATCTTGAAGGATGAGCCTTGAATGATATGACTTTGAATCT
The DNA here is from genome assembly GCA_026122235.1 of Vinca minor. Classification (NCBI taxonomy): domain Eukaryota; kingdom Viridiplantae; phylum Streptophyta; class Magnoliopsida; order Gentianales; family Apocynaceae; genus Vinca; species Vinca minor. Next base: position 89,419 of record JAOCZM010000229.1, read on the forward strand.
CGATCATGGCTTGATTGAAGTACTTAGAGCTTCCAATCTATGTTCCGATATTCTATCACAAAGATATAAACATTAGACACAAACATCAAGTGTTTGTCCATTATCAAAAGCCAAGTTCGATCGCCCTTAAGGCTAACAATCTCCCCCTTTTTGATTATGGCAAACTTTGATGCAATTAGATAGGATATGGACAATATAAGTACAAGGAAGCATGATGAAGCATGGCAAAAAGATCTTAGTACAAATAAGAGCAAATACTAGTGCTTTCAAGATAAAACCAATGAAGACTAAAACACTAGCATGATAACTTCTTTTTGCCAAATCCATCTAGGGACTCTTAAAAGAGCCCTATTTCCCAACCAACCTCCTTGCCTCCTTCCTTCCATAAAATAGCTTTCTTGTGTGTAATATACATACCTTCGTTTACACAAGAAGCTAACTTACCATTTTCATCAATGTCGATGTGAGTGCTAAGGATCCTATTACAAAGAACATGCTCACACAAACATTAGAACTATCAATGGTTTGTTATCATCAAAACAACATAGGATATTTTGCCCTTCGGGCTAACAATAAGCATCAAAGATAGGTCGGGGGCCAGTCCCCTTGCATCTAAAAGTGTATTCTTCTAGTAAAAATTTCATGATTCAGCTCTACTACTATTGACACCCGAAAATTCTCGACTGGCCAAGACCACCCAGGAAACGGACAGACAATTGAGATATAAAAAATGTGGGAAGAAAACTAACCGGAAAAAAGAAGAGTTAGCTAAAACGGCTGACCGAGAAGTAGGAAAATAGGAGCCAAAAACCCAAATGACCAGAAGAACTACTCACAGAGATGGCCAAAACAAACCCCATAGACATCAAGGAACCGTGCTAACTTGACATTTGACCAAATATTAGGTTTTATCCCTTCCACAACTACCATAATACAGGGAAGTGGGATTCGACGAGGATGATTTTTAAGAACAAGTAACAACCAGACAACTCCTAAAAGGGGGGAGGCAGGGAACCACCAGCCAACCAAGGCATGAGGAGTTTTATCCACAGGCTCCAAAATGGTCATGACAAGGAAAACATTTCCACTTCCCAAAATCATGGTCGTCATGGGAAAATTCAATGTGGGAAGGCAGTTCACGTCACGACTATAAGTGGAAGATAAATAAGGAAACAAAGACATCGCGATGAACATTCAACATCTTTTTTTTATCTTCATTCATATTGTCTTTTTAAGCTTTCCTTACAAATTTCCGCACTTAAATTAATGTAAACACTTAGCATTTTTCTAAATCATCCAAGCTTCATGCGTGAGGATTTCAGTCAAATAATGCATACTTAGTTAGAATCCACCTCTTAGACTTAGTTTATTGCATGAGGATTTTTATCCAATAACGCATACTCGGGTTTAAGGTTGTCCGTTCGTCTCTGGCTCATTTTAATTTGTGAGGAATTGTTTTCCAATTATGAACACTAGGTCAGGTCGTCCTTTCCCAAGTGTAAACTATATTGAGGGAAAAAAATTCAAATGGGAATACGAAGTCAGCCAGCTCAATTTTCTAGTTCGACGCCCGACCAGGGTGTTTTGTGGCAACATTTTATGGATGCCCAGTGGGACACCACTGCTGTGTGTCTTTCCTAAATATTATTCAGATTCGATAAATATATTGAAAACATAGAGTTGGTTCAACAAAGTTCAGGCGAACAGTTTGATAACACAAGCTCACTCGGATTAACTACATCATTGGTAGATATTAGGAAGCAGATTGATGAATGTATTGGCAAGTAAGTACAAAGTTTGAGGCTAAGGGAGGTTATCAAATTCTTACAGCCTCCGCGTATATGTCGTTACTCCATAAGGGTGGCTATTCTACAAAATTGGCAACCCTTACTACAATAGCCTCCTTTAACTTATGACCATGTTGTTAGTAGTGCCCTAGGACCATTAACATATGTTGCACGTTTTATATCTTTTTGAGCATTTCATCTGAATAGTTAATTTTGTTTATGAACATCAAATGCGTGATTTGATAGTAAAACTCATTTGCTTATGTAATTACTATTCTAGTTGTCCCTAGTTTTATGTAATCTACTTTACAATGAAATAAAACTAGTATGATGATTGATTGATGATTATGTTTTACTAATCATGTGTAATGAGTAAAAATAATATCATAGATGCTCTACATTGTGATATATCGTATCGGACATGATCCGTTAGACAAGTAATACTTCATGGTCCTTAGTCATAAGTATTACTTCCTCAATACTATTTTAGAATCCTTAGACCTTATGTCTCCATTGATTCTAGCATGAATGGAGCCACGTTTTGACTCAGTCGTACGTTGCTTTTAATCGAGTAATCAATACGACTGATGATCGGATGTAGTGTCCTATCATGGCTTGAATGTGAGAGGTATTGTAAGGAATTTGTCCTTCTCTTATTAGAGAGAGATATCCATGGGCCCCTCGATAGGGAAAGACTGTTTAAATGCACGGCCGTGCTCAAATGTATTTGATAAAGTGGTTATTAAATACTATTTGTTGGAACAGTCTACCTGGAGATCGAGCATAAATACAATTAAGCTTTATAAGGGTGACGACCACCATGCCTTATGCTTAATTAGGATATCGTGAGACAAAAGGATTAAATAGTGGAATGATATTATGTTCCACCTTAAATTCATTCACTTTGGGTAATCACAATGTCCTGCTAGGGACCGCTTGTGATTTATGAACACATACTACTACTAAGTGTGTTTTCATTGCCATTGTGATATGAACCTACAGGGTCACACGCATAGACGAGCTAACGAGCTTCATGTCCTGATTCAATGAATCTAGAATGTGTCTAGGTTCATTGTATCTGACATTTATTCTTCTGAGAATAATAAAGCATTATTATTCGAATTAGAGATGCATAAGGGGCATTTTTGGTATTTAGGCATTGCGGGGATTACGTGGGAGTTATTATCCGATAAAGACTCCCACTACCAGCAAAAGTCTCGGGAACCTGGGAGTTAAAGACTCCAACTGCCGGGAGAGTTGGTAAGGACGTTGTAGTTGTTTTTGAAACAACCTCTCCCACCCTATATAAACCTCTCTTGGCCGAAACCCTAGTGATGAATTAATTCAGCCGCAAAATACCCAAAAACCGAAATCTGATTTCTGGTCTAGCAGCCTCATTTTCTCTCTAGAATCCAAAATTCAGGAGAACGAAGAGCTAGCACTCGCTGCCCGTTTCGTCGCGTGGATACCGGTAGGGAGTAATTCCGCAAGAGAGGACTCAAGGTGGTTGCTGCTGAAAGCCGAAAAGATACAACCTTTAAGCCGAAAAACGTAAGTCCCTTTCCTGGTTTTTCAATTCGTTTACGTATGAGCGGATCCTTTAAGGGGAGGACTCATGGGTGTTTAAAACGAGTTTCTGCCCATGAATCCCTTCAGTGGTATCAGAGCCTTGCTCATACGTTTCGAATTCGATATTGTTTATCACATCATAACATATATCAATTTTGATTTGGTATGTGTGTTTGTGAAAAACAGAAAAGATTCTTTCTTTGATTATGATATATGCATAAACTGGTTTTTAATTCGATTAATTTTGCATGAACCGCTATAGCATGATTTAGTCTGTAATTTAATTCGATTAATTTGCATAAACTGATAACACACGTTTTTGTATATTCGATACTGCATAAACAGTTTCGGTGAAACTGTTATTAATTCGGTTATGATTCCTGCGTTAATCAGATTAACGAATGCATAATTCGATTATAACTGTTAGGCGATTTAGGGTTAAAATCGGAGCAGAAAACTCATTCGATGAGCTGATGAAGAATCAGATTTTTCTTCCAGGGGCGCTGCCCCCTTGACCCTCCGCCGTCTGCGTCGCGCTACCGTCCGCGTTTCGCTGACCTAAGACTTTGTATTTGTACTCGTTTGATTTCATTGTGCTTTATGTGAATTTTAGCATGGTGAATATCATGGCCTACTATACCCCTCTTGTTTTACATTTATTGGGTTGTAATTTTACAATACGACTTGCGAGTCGTTTTTCCTATGATGTAAAATCGTAATTGCTTTATTAGATTAGTTTTACTGCTTTACATTGAAGGCTGGGGATGCCCATGCAATTATGTAACTAGACTGGAGGACGCTGGATCGAAGACTTTATCCATGAGATGGATATAGACATAGATTGACCCTTGGCTCCCACAAGGCTCGTGGGAGTCATTATAGGATTAAGCCATGCTATATCACATTTACATTTACGCTTGATATCTTGCATGTGATGCTTATTTTATGTCTTATGGGGATTGATTGTTATACGTCACATAAAATCGTTTTAATTAAGTCTTAAAATGCCTACCATATCCTAAGCACTCCTTGAGCTTGGATCATCATTTTGTCTGCTTGCCAAAGCAACAGATAAGTGGTTATCTAAGTAAAAGGAGATGGGAAAATAGTGATTTACATGTGCTTAGACATGGTTTGACTTAACTAGGCTACCAAAATAGTTTTGGGCCTAGGTCATAAAATGGGAAATAGCCGGGACATATAGATGTCATTCACATAGGTTGATTTTACTTTAATTATGGGGATAAGCCAAAGCTATCTTATAACTATCGTAAAATGTTATTTTCCACCATTTATCAAGGGTTGAAATTGTGAAAGGTTTTTGCTAAAAAACTAATGACTTTGCAAATAATTTATTGTAGATAATGGCAACCAACACTTCACACAATTCATTGCGATCCGTCCTTGAGAAGAAAAAACTGAGCGGGACCAATTTCCTTGATGCCCGCAACTTAAGGATTGTCCTTAAGTAGGAAAGAAAGATATACGTTCTTGATACGGATATTCTTGAACAGCCTGCAAACAACGCCCCTAGAGTTGAAAGAGATGCTTGGAAGAAGCATTTTCATGACTCTAACGATGTGACTTGTCTCATGTTAGTCACAATGAGCACTGACCTTCAAAAACAGTTTGAAGGGGTTGAGGCTTTCCAGATGATAGGCCAGCTCAAGGAAATGTTCCAAGAGCAAGCCCGTCATGAAAGGTTCCTCACCACTAAGGCCTTGAACATTTGCAAGATAGCCCCTGGCACCTCTGTAAGTGCACATATTCTTAAGATGAAGGGCTATCTTGATCAACTTGAGAAACTTGGGGCTCACGTAGGTCATGACATGGCCACAGATATGATATTGGGCTCACTCCCACCGAAGTATGACCAATTTGTTATGAACTTCAACATGCATGCCATGGAGAAGACCATACATGAAATACACGGGATGCTCAAGCAGGCTGAACGGAACATTAAGAAAATCCCTGAAGTCTTAATGGTTCAAAAAGGGAATTTCAAGAAGAAAGGAAAGGGAAAGCCCATGGCCAAGAAAGGCAAAGGCAAAGGCAATGACAAGCCCAAACCCAAGCCCAAAGACAAGGCACCAAAGGAAGGGGTTTGCTTCCATTGTGGCGAACCAGGCCATTGGAAACGGAACTTCAAACTCTACTTGGAAGAAAAGAAAAAGTTGAAAGCCAGTTTGGCTGTCTCTCAAGGTATTTATGTTATTGAAATTAACATGTCTGCTCCTACTTCATGGGTATTAGATACCGGTTGTGGATCTCACATTTGTGCAAATGTGCAGGGATTCAAAAGGAGTAGATCACTGGAAAAATGAGAAGTGGACCTGAGAGTAGCGAACGGAGCAAGAGTTGTTCATGTAGCTACCGGGACATTTAATTAAGTTTTGCCAAGTGGCCTTATTATAGAACTGAATAATTGTCTTTATGTTCCAACTTTGAGTAGGAATATTATTTCAGTTTCTTGTTTGGATATTGAAGGTTTTGAATTAAATATTCTGAATAAAATTTGCACCATTCATAAAGATCGTATCTTCTATGGAGATGCCTCTTTGATGAATGAGCTTTATGTTCTTAACCTCGATGAATCCATTAAAAGGCCTATCTATAACATTAATACTAAGAGGTTTAAATCTAATGACTTAAACCAAACCTACATTTGGCACTGTCGTTTGGGCCACATAAATGAGAAACGCATATCAAAACTCCATAAAGATGGAATTTTGACATCATTTGACTTAGAGTCTTATGAGACTTGTGATTCTTGCTTGTTAGGCAAAATGACTAAAGCTCCATTTACTGGACAAAGTGAGAGAGCTTCTGATTTATTGGGCCTCATACATACAGATGTTTGTGGACCAATAAACACAAGTGCTAGAGGAGGGTTCCAGTACTTCATTACATTCACAGATGATTTCAGTAGATATGGCTACGTCTATCTAATGAAACATAAATCAGAATCTTTTGGAAGATTCAAAGAATTTCAAAATGAAGTACAAAATCAACTTGGTAAAAGTATTAAGATACTTCGATCAGATCGAGGTGGTGAATACCTTAACCAAGAGTTTGACGAACATCTTAGAGGTTGTGGAATTGTTTTACAATTAACTCCTCCTGGCACACCACAATGGAATGGCGTGTCAGAACGGAGGAATCGCACCTTATTAGATATGGTTCGATCTATGATGAGTCAGACCAATCTTCCAATTTCCTTTTGGGGCTACGCCCTAGAAACTGCTGCATTTATATTGAATAGAGTTCCTTCTAGAGCGGTTCAGAAAACTCCAGATGAGATATGGACTGAGAAACGACCTAGTTTGTCATTTCTCAAAATTTGGGGATGCGAGGCGTATGTAAAACGCTTGTTATCTAATAAACTCGCCCCTAAATCTGACAAGTATTTGTTTGTGGGATATCCTTGAAAGGGAATTTATTTCCAAAGAGGATAGTGGGAGTAAGATCCATCTTGAGGAAATTCAAGATCCCCAAACAACATCTGAACCAAATTTGGAAGTTCAAGCAAGCTCACGTGCTGATACTGAGCTTCAATCTTTAACACAAGGCCCAAGGATGTCGAGTCGGGTACATCAACAGCTTGAGAGATATGGATTTCTCGTGACTGATGATCATCAGGTTGAACTGATTGATCAAGATGAACCCACTACCTACAAAGAGGCAATTCATAGTTCTGAGTCAGATAAGTGGCTAGAAGCTATGAAGTCTGAGATGCAATCCATGTACGATAACCAAGTGTGGACTTTGGTTGACCCACCCGAAGGGTGTAAGGTCATTGATAACAAATGGTGTTTCAAAAAGAAAACCGACATGGATGGTAATGTACACATTTTTAAATCTCGACTAGTAGTTAAAGGTTATAGACAAGTTCATGGTATTGACTATGAAGAAACCTTTTCTCCTGTCGTTATGATAAATTCTATTAGGATTTTACTTGCCATAGCCGCATATTATGACTATGAGATATGGCAAATGGACGTTAAGACTACGTTTCTTAATGGAAACCTTCTCGAGGATGTGTATATGACACAACCTGAGGGGTTTGTTGATCCAACAAATCCTAGCAAAATGTATAAGCTTCAAAGGTCTATTTATGGATTGAAGCAAGCATCTCAAAGCTGGAATCGTCGCTTTGATTAACGTATTAAAGAATTCGGTTTCATAAAAAACGGAGACGAGCCTTGTGTTTATAAGAAAGTAACTAATAATGCAGTAGTGTTCCTTGTGCTTTATGTGGATGACATCTTACTGATTGGAAATGACATCCCCACATTACAAAGCGTAAAAGCTTGGTTGGGGAAGTGCTTTTTCATGAAAGACTTAGGCGAGGCTACATACATTTTGGGTACAAGAATCTATAGAGATAGATCTAACAAAATGATTGGCCTAAGCCAGATTGGATACATTGACAAGGTACTGAAAATGTTCAGTTTGCAAGACTCCAAAAAGGGATTCTTACCCATGCACATGGCATTAAACTCAACAGAACTCAAGGACCTTCCACAAAGGAGTACCAAGAGCGTATGAGTAAGATCCCATATGCTTCAGCCATTGGGTCTATTATGTACGCCATGATATGCACTCGCCCGGATGTCTCATTCACTTTAAGTATGACTAGCAGATATCAATCTGACCCTGGAGAGTCACATTGGACTGCAGTCAAGAGCATTCTTAAGTACTTGAGAAGGACTAAAGATATGTTATTGGTTTACGGAGGTTAGGAAGGAAGTCTGGTTGTAAATGGTTACACAGACGCAAGCTTCCAGACCGATGTAGATGATTATAGATCGCAAACTGATTTTGTGTTTTGTTTGAATGGAAGTGCTATGAGCTGGAAGAGCTCAAAGCAAGAAACCGTGGCCTACTCTACAACAGAAGCTGAGTATCTAGCTGCCTCTGAAGCAACTAAAGAAGCTGTTTTGATCATGAAGTTTGTTGATGAATTAGGTGTCGTCCCTAGCACTATGAACCCAGTGGACCTCTATTGTGATAGTACTGGTGCCATTTCACAAGCTAAGGAACCTAGATCTCACCAACGATCTAAACACATTCTCAGGCGTTTCCATCTTATCAGAGAGATCATTGATAGATGAGACGCTAGTATTTGCAAAGTTCATACAGACGATAACATTGCAGATCCATTGACTAAGCCACTCCCGCAGCCTAAACATGAGAGTTATACTAGGTCAATGGGATTGAGGATCATGTATGATTGGACCTAGGGCAAGTGGGAGATTGTTAGTAGTGCCCTAGGACCATTAGCATATGTAGTACGTTTTATATCTTTTTGAGCATTTCATCTGAATAGTTAATTTTGCTTATGAATATCAAATGCGTGATTTGATAGTAAAACTCATTTGCTTATGTAATTACTATTCTAGTTGTCCCTAGTTTTATGTAATCTACTTTACAATGAAATAAAACTAGTATGATGATTGATTGATGATTATGTTTTACTAATCATGTGTAATGAGTACAAATCATATCATAGATGCAATATATTGAGATATATCGTATCGGACGTGATCCGTTAGGGAAGTAATACTTCATGGTCCATAGTCATAAGTATTACTTCCTCAATACTATTTTAGAATCCTTAGACCTTATGTCTCCATTGATTCTAGCATGAATGGAGCCACGTTTTGACTCAGTCGTACGTTACTTTTAATCGAGTAATCAATACGACTGATGATTGGATGTAGTGTCCTATCGTGGCTTGAATGTGAGAGGCGTTGTAAGGAATTTGTCCCTCTCTTATTAGAGAGAGATATCCATGGGCCCCTCGATAGGGAAAGACTGTTTAAATGCACGGCCGTGCTCAAATGTATTTGATAAAGTGGTTATTAAATACTATTTGTTGGAACAGTCTACCTGGAGATCGAGCATAAATACAATTAAGCTTTATAAGGGTGACGACCACCATGCCTTATGCTTAATTAGGATATCGTGAGACAAAAGGATTAAATAGTGGAATGATATTATGTTCCACCGTAAATTCATTCACTTTGGGTAATCACAATGTCCTGCTAGGGACCGCTTGTGATTTATGAACACATACTACTACTAAGTGTGTTTTCACACGCATAGACGAGCTAACGAGCTTCATGTCCTGATTCAATGAATTTAGAATATGTCTAGGTTCATTGTATCTGACATTTATTCTTCTGAGAATAATAAAGCGTTATTTTTCGAATTGGATATGCATAAGGGGCATTTTTTGGTATTTAGGCATTGCTGGGATTACGTGGGAGTTATTATCCGATAAAGACTCCCACTACCAGCAAAAGTCTCGGGAACCTGGGAGTTAAAGATTCTCACAGCCGGGAGAGTTGGTAAGGACGTGGGAGTTGTTTTTGAAACAACCTCTCACACCTTATATAAACCTCTCTGGACTGAAATCCTAGTGATGAATTAATTCAGCCGCAAAATACCCAAAAATAGAAATCTGATTTTTGGTCTGGCAGCCTCATTTTCTCTCTAGAATCCAAAATTCAGAAGAACCAAGAGCTATCAATAGCTGCCCGTTTCGTCACGTGGATACCGGTAGGGAGTAATTTCGCTAGGGAGGACTCAAGGTGGTTGCTGCTGAAAGCCGAAAAGATACAACCTTTAGGCCGAAAAACGTAAGTCCTTTTCCCAGGTTTTTCGATTCGTTTACGTATGAGCGGATCCTTCAGGGAAGGACTCATAGGGTGTTTAGAACGAGTTTCTGCCCATGAATCCCTTCAGTTACCATAGCTACAAGACCAATGGAGGAACAAAATCAAGGGTCTAATTTTGTTCAAAGTAATCTTTCCATTTCCAAGAAGGCCAATCTGCACATATTCTAAGCCAAACACCAAACTAGTACCCTCTATCTTCTCAAGTTGGACGACAGAAACAACCAATGGGAGGGAAAATGGCTTACCCTTGGCTACCAGCTTTCCAGGACCGGGGGTCAAGTGCTAGCAGCATGGCTGGACAAACGCCACCCATTCTTGACAACCGACATTTCAAGTTGAGGGAAAGATTCCAACAATGGTCGGATAAACGGCAAAATCTTGGCAACTAGCCTTTCAGGCTGTAGGGCAAGTCCTGATGATAAGGTCAATGGCTCATTTGACCCAGCCACTTCCATAGCTTTGAGGTAAAACAATGTTCTCGGAAAATTATTTCCCTAGAACATCCGGAAGTAATAGGGCAGCCCCAAATGCTTTATCGGCCACACATGCCCGGACACAACTCACCAGGACTACATCAGGTAACAATCCTCTTCAGAAAGTAAAAAGTGTAGCAGTTTCCAATGCCTTAAGAAGACAATTCGATATCATTGTGACTTGGACTTCTTAATGGAAGCCATACCAAAAATTGATTTTTACTAGAACCAGTTTGGAAAAAAGTTTCAAGGTATCAGATTTCTCTACCTTATTTGGAGATGACAAAAAAAATACCATATAGCATATTGGCAAGTTCACTGCGTACTGGAGTGAGTTAGGAGGCAATGAACTTTACAAGATGTAGTTGTTTCTGCTATCCTTGACGGAGACGACCTTCACTTGGTACACAAATGTGTTACCCAACCATGTACATACTTGAGCCAAGAGGGATAGACTGTTCCACAAGAGGTTTTACAAGCCATTGCCAGAAGTTACCGAATCTTATTTGGTAGCGGCTCAACAAAAACCTCAAGAAGCAATAACATACTTCATGAAATTTTTAAGAAGCTCAAAGGAAAATATCTCACCCTCTTTCCTAAGTCAAAATAGCCATATCCAGGATGGTGCCGCAATTGAAGAAATACCTCATTCTCCTGACTTTTCAAGCATGTCTCGACTGGCTTCAAAGGATGTCTGGATGGAGAAATTCAAAGAAAATGAGAAAGGTCATACTATGATTTATGTTATAGATGATTATCCTTCCTTGAAGAGTCCTAAGACTTTAAGACATTGGCGGCCGAAATACTCAACGGGAAGGCTTATACCTGCCCTGAAACTGGTCAAGAAAAAGGATATCGCTAAGAAGGATCTAAATGAGGTTTATTCCTTTGACATCACCGAGGCAACCCAAATTTGTTTATCACTTGTTAAAGTATAAGCAGGTTAAGCTCACCTACAACCAAACAATTCCAATGGCCGAGGAGCTAAAAACAAAAATTACTGCAAGTGGCACTACTCTTAGAGCCATAATCTTTAGTCTTTCCATACTAAAGTCCATTCAGGATGACAGATTCAAGTTTGTTGGCAAGGAGACCCATGAAATACTTGTGGACACTGATCCTTTTCCGGCTACATATGTTAATATGATGTCAGCTCAAGGGAAATGTTTCAAAGTGGTTAGGAAGGAATAGAGATTCAAGAGCAAGGATGGGACAAATGAAACAGAAGCTGATTTCAAACAACTAAACATCTAGAGAACAGCTCAAACCTTTGTCCAATCACCAGCCAACAATGGGTTAAGGTGCCAGACTAGACATATGACTAAGGTATAGATCGGTCCAAACACCAACCAGCCTCCCGGTCGTGCATCATTATTCTGAATGTTTAAATAATCCAAAGAAGATTCAAATCCGGTATTCCAATTTACAGATTTCTTTGTAGATGAAGTGATCATGACTTTACAATTTTACCCTGCTGATGTACAAAAGACTATTGATCACTCATCCAGAAAGGCTATCAACCGTGTCCAATTTCCCTTGAATAAGAAGATGGTCGTGTAGTAAACGTTCTGCTTGATCAATTGGTAAGACAAATTCTAACTTGATCTCTACCAACATCCAACGGGGAACTTCATCGGGGAAGCCACCTCGACTTTAATAGTTTTAATAGTTGATCTCACCGCTGGAACCAATCTCAACCCAACTACCATTTTTCTGGTAGAATCCAAGCCATAATATACGGGTTTTCTAGGAAGAGATTGTATACACACTGTCTACTTTACCACAAAAACTGTTTTTTTGGGATAGTAATCATGTGGATGAATTGTTGGTTGATCAGAACCCTTTCAATGCATACGTTAAGCCAGTCGATGTGACGCCCCGACCTGCCCCCTTCCCGGACGGGGACGAGCTGAACCGCCTGTCGGACTACCTCTCGGTAGAGTAAGGTTCTAAACAAACATTTTATTAATCCAAAATTATATATCCACAGGGTTACAATGAAATTCAATAAAATACAAGACTAAGATCCAATTATCCAAATCACTAATCTCATACTTTCGTTGCGCACTTTGATACCAAAATGTCGCACCACCTTCAGATACATGTTGATGAGGGAAAACATTTGGAAAATGTGAGCCGAAGCTCAGTGAGGGATGTGCAAGTGGTGCTGGTGTCTTTAAAACTATTTTCCTTCAAAAGTACTTTATATCTGAAAAATAGTCCGCACAATGAGAAAACCACATATATACTGGTATAATAAGGGGCCTGATTTTTGAACAATTGTCCGGGACTGTCGAGGTGAAATTGACAAAGGCATCACAATAACAGCATATCACATTTCATACGGGCCCCAATGCAAACATTCAAAGTTAGGACTCTAGAGGTGGTTCACACCATTTGGTGTAGCACTTAGCGCCTTCAAATCGATTCATTGGGCCCAACTCAATAGACTCACAGTCTTATCATGCCATGTCAATATTCACAGGACAAGTCCATATAAGGTTCAGTCAAATTTATCATTTTCAATGCAATAGAATAATATTTCAAAACAAGGCAATAAAATAATAAAATAAGGTTCATAAAAATATTTTATGATACCACAACGCATGTCATGAGTGGATCCAGATCATACGTGCAATGAACAAATGAACACACAATATATATATATATATATATAGGAGTGGACCACTCGCCTGATGAACTGTCTATACTCTTGAGATCCAAAATAAATTGTATCCTAAATCCAAACAAATCTCTTTAAAGTTACCTAGATAAATCTGCCAAATACTTAATATATTTATCTTTAAAGGTGAAAACTATGGAAATCAGGCCTAAGCTAGTGAATTACGTTAGGTTCCTTCAGTTGTGAAGTAATTTGGAAGTTCCAGAAAGAGTCATTTGAGCTCAAACGAGATTGTTATAGAAATATACTGTCCTTAAATTGAAGAAATATGAGAAAGGAATATAAGAATAAAATGTTTGAAAATCAAGAATGGAATTAAGTAAGAATTCCATGGATGTGATGTCGAAAATGATAAGTTTGGGTGCCACATAATGAAACTAAAAATGAAGAAGAAAAAGAGAACAGAAATTCTATAAGAGTGAGTTTTCAATGTGTATCCAAAGGGCTGCTAAAGCCTTCTATATATAGACAAAATTGATCGAAGACATGGTAGCCCAGTGGGTAACATCCACTGCCTGTGACCGAGAGGTCCAGGTTCGATACCTCCCTCACACAAGGGGAATGATTTAATTGTCATTTCTTTGGGTTCCCTTGTGTGAGGTCTTAGACACCCCTCACGGGGCACCCGCTCAACGGGACATCTACTTCTCCCCTCACGGGGGCTTCTACTACTCCTCCTCTGGTGAGGTCTTATAATAATATAATTGTAATAAACTGGACCATACTTATAAATGGTCTAGTTTTTAAAAAAAAATAAAAAAAATATAGACAAAATTGGATGGCATTTTGTAATTTTTTTTTCTTGGTCGCCACTCAAACTTGGAAGCTACTCATCTTTTTTTTTATTTTTTTATTATAGAATATCAAATGACTATTATAACCTTCTCTCTTATAAAAAATTACTAGCTCAAAATGGGTAGATGTGAAAATTCTTGTTGGGGGGGAGAGGGGGGTATTACAGTCGAAACCTTGCAACATTTGCCTGAGATTTTCCCTTATAAAACCTAAGGAAGTACATGTCGTTTCAGCATGAAACTTCACAATTTCTGGTTTTAAATGAGAATAGACTTGCATCCATGGGGGATTAACTTTCCACATCATGAAGAAAAGTTACTTGAAGTAGCTTTGGTTGAATTTGTTGGAGTACATTTAATCTAAGGTGCCCCAATTCGATTGGGCTGGGCCGGGCTTTGGGCAGGGATTGGATTGGGCCCTCAATATGATTGGGCAGACCAACCCATTTGGATCAATCAATTCGATCGGGCCGGGCCGGGATGGGATTGGATTGGGCCCTTAATCGGGTTGGGCCGACCAATATGATTGGGCCGACCAACCCATTTGGACCGACCTTATGGCTGGACATTTGGATATATTTTCCAGCCTTTTTATCTCTTAGAAAGGTGGTTGAAATGGTAGAGAAAGTGGAGGAGTGGTTTCCTCCATGATCTCCCACTTCCCCCTTTCACTCTCCCCTCTTTCCTATGAATGACTAGGGAAAATACTGTTTTTCTCTATGCATTCTAAGTATTTTTCTCCAGCTTTTAGAGAGCTTAGAGAAGAGAGAAAAAGTGAGAACTTTTGTTAAAAAAGAAAAAATGTTTTTCTTGTTCTTCCAAAAAGGTCATACATTCATACTCCATCTTGAAGAGAGTCTTCAAGACTTCTACGAGGCATTGGCTAGCACCAAGCGGTAGAAGACCATCTTCGGAAGATCGAGTGGATACTGGGAGAGACGGAGCCTGTGTTGGTGGCGTTCCGTTCGTGACAACAAACTGCAGCTGAAACCCTTTCAGCTATCCTAACACTTCTAAAGGTATAATACTATCACATAGTCTTAGGTTCTTACTCGTGAAAGATCCTGATAGAGGCGGGTCACTTTATTTCCGCTGCACTAACTGTTTTTTACCCGGTTATTCCTCTAACAGTGGTATCAGAGCCAGGTTACGAGTACCCTATAGACTTAATGTGTTATAGTGTTTGCATATAGATTTTGAATCTATGTTTTGCATGCCTTAGGATTGCTAGAAATGTTGTATATGATGTATGACATGTTTTTCATCATTTTGAATGTATGAGAATCGAGATTTTCCAGTTTTGAAGTCATTCAAAAGCTGGAAAACCTCTCAGTTTCTAGCCCTTCGGTCGACCGGGACTCAGTTCCGGTCGACCGAGGTAAGACAGAAGCTACTGATATTTGGTTCGGATCAACCGAGTTGGTCTTCGGTCGACCGAAGTGCCTGTTTGTTCAACCGAGTACTCTCAGTACCTTGTTCGGTCGACCGAGCTTGGTGGCCCGTCAACCGAACTGACCAGAATATGAAATGTTCTGTTTGCTGGTTGCTCATTATTTTTCATAAATTGTTATGTTAATTGAGCATGATGCATAGTAATCGCCTTTACCCTGTTGGTTTAATTTTATAATACGATCTGCGTATCGTGCCTATTTTATTATTCAAAAAATCCCCTCGAATGTAACTCGAAGTTTCCTTAGAATTTTGTAATTCTATATTAGGAGAAGGTACAGCTGTGATGATTTGGAGGCCCACCTGAAGGTCAAGACGGTGTAGAATAGAATGCTTTTCTTTTCACACCTTAGATTGACTTCATGGTTTTTCCATTGGCTTGGAAAAATCGAATAGGATATGACGATTACTATTGCATTTTACTTTTATGTATTGGATGCATATGTATATAAGCATAAACTGTTTTATTTATGCTTTTCTGGTGAGATTGTTAAAAACAAAACCCCTCAATTAAATATTAATTAGTGCCTTCCTAAGTTTGGCCCTCGTCAAGGCCTAGATCGACATTAGTATGGGACATGCCAAAGCTGTACATACGTGTCTATCCGGGTGAGGCGCGAAGGATAATTTGTGATATCCGCCGGCTAAAACTTAGGGTCCTAGTTAACTAGATTATCTCAATAAATTGAGGATCTAGAGGCAAGAGAGTTGAGAAACGTGTATAATGATATGCTTGAATAAATGTTATTCACTCAAGTAACCAAGAATTACATAATTTGATGTAATTGGCAAACGTTGCCTACCTAAATAACTAAGTTTTGGGCGATCAGCCTAAGCTGACTCAGAACGAGGTGAAATATGGATCTTGGCCCGCTAGAAAGTTAACGAACTTTCCGAGTTGATAATGAGGGTTATTCACTCGAAGAAAATAGTGGGAGAAATCATTAAAAAGACAAAGACCTAATAATGATTTTAAATCGGTACTTACTTTGCATATGTATTTTTTTGTTGTAGAAAAATGGCAAATTCAAACCAAACACTATCACTGCGTTCTGTCCTTGAGAAGGACAAATTAGAGGGAGTTAACTTCCTCGACTGGTTCAGGAACTTGAGAATCGTTCTCAAGCATGAAAGAAAAGCGTATGTTCTAGAAACGACTATTCCTACTACACGAGAGGCTCGCGCTTGACCGCTGAAAGAAATGCTTATCGAAGCATGTTAGTGATGCTTTAGATGTGTCTAGCCTCATGCTTGTCACCATGAACTACGAGCTTGAAGCAACATGAGGACATAGGGGGCTTATGAGATCTTGGCTCACTGAAGCAACTATATTAGAGGGCAAGCACGCCATGAGAGATTCGATGTATCGAAATCTCTTTTTCAGATGCAAAATATCCGAAGGAATGCGGTAGGAACTCACGTTCTTAAGATGATAGGTTATGTTCAGAACCTTGAAAAAGCTGGGATTTCCTTTGGGACAAGAGTCGTCGATCGATTTGATCTTGCAATCGTTGCTCGAATCATACGATCGAGTTCATTACGAATTATCACATGAATGAAATTGACAAGCCATTTCTCGAGTTGTTGAATATGCTTTGAGGAGCTGCAGAGAAGGAAATAGGCAAGTCCAAGCCCAACACCATACTGATGGTGCGAAAAGGGCAAAGGCAAAGGTTTTGTGAAACCCAAAGGCAAACCGAAAGGTAAGCCCGAGGGCAAGCAAACCACTTTCAACAATGCTGCTTTGAAACCTAAGGGTGGTGTAGCCAAAGACTCTATCTGTC
This sequence comes from Vinca minor, assembly GCA_026122235.1. NCBI lineage: Eukaryota > Viridiplantae > Streptophyta > Magnoliopsida > Gentianales > Apocynaceae > Vinca > Vinca minor. The sequence goes on from JAOCZM010000229.1 coordinate 106,641, forward strand.
ATCATTGTGGTGAGAAGGGTCACTTTGGAAAAGGAGCTGCAAAAGCTATCTTGCGAGGAAAAAGGCTGGAAAAGGAGAAAGCAAATGTTGCTACGGGCTCAGGTATTTATGTTGTAGATACTAATATGATTGATATCAATTTAAATACAACTACTTCTTGGGTATTTGATACCGGATGTGGTTCTCACATTTGTACTAATGTGCAGGGACTGCAAAGGAGTAGAGAGTTGGCAAAGGGTGAAGTTGAACTACGAGTTGGCAACGAGCACGTGTTGCGAGCCCTAGCTGTAGGGACTTGTACTTTTACTTTGCCTTCGAGGGCTTGTTTTGGGTTTAGAAAAGCTGTTTCTATGTACCTAGTTTAATTAAGAATATTATTTCGGTTTCTTGTTTGGACAAGAAAGGTTTTGAGATTTCGATCAAAAACCAACGATTGTCGTTATTTACGGATAATATGTTTTATGCAAGCACCTCTTTGATTAATGGTCTATATGTTTTAGATCTTGATATGCCAATTTTAAATATAAATACCAAAAGGATTAAGACTAATGATTCTAATCCGACATACCTCTGGCATTGTCGCTTATGCCACATAAACGAAGACCGCATATCCAAACTCCATAAAGATGGGCTATTGGAATCATTTGACTTCGAGTCTTATGATTGATGCGAATCTTGTTTGTTGGGTAAGATGACAGCATCACCTTTCACTAAGCTAGGTGAGAGAGCCGATGCTTTATTAGGACTAATACATAGTGATGTATGTGGCCCTTTTAATATACATGCAAGGGGTGGTTACCTCTACTTAATTACCTATACTGATGACTTCAGTAGGTATGGATATGTGTTCTTGATGAAACACAAATCCGAAGCATTTGCTAAGTTTAAAGAGTTAAAACTAGAAGTAGAAAACCAACTTGGCAAGAGTATTAAGGTTATTCGATCTGATCGAGGAGGAGAATACTTGAGTCAGGAATTCTGTGATTATCTAAAAGCTTGTGGAATCGTTTCACAACTTTCTCCTCCAGCTACTCCACAATGGAATGGTGTATCTGAAAGGAGGAACAGAACCTTATTAGATATGGTTCGTTCTATGATGAGTCACACGAGCCTGGCCAATTCCTTTTGGGGACACGCACTAGAGACAGCAGCTTTAACACTTAACCGTGTTCCATCTAAATCAGTTGCAAAGACGCCATACGAGTTATGGACTGGGAAGCGTCCCAGTTTGTCTTTCCTCAAGATTTGGGGCTGTGAAGCTTTTGTAAAACGCTCAACTTCTTATAAGATGGCTCCAAAATCTGAAAAGTGCATATTTGTAGGTTATCCTAAGGAAACTAAAGGATACTACTTTTATATCCCTAACGAGAACAAAGTGTTTGTTGCTCGCACGGGAGTCTTTCTAGAAAAAAAATTTGTTTCTAGAAACACGAGTGGGAGTAGCGTAGAACTTCTCGAAGTTCCGAGACTCTCAAACTAGCACTAATGATGAGATGGAAATTGAACGAGACTCCACAAGTTGTTGTGCGGCGAGTGCCACAAGCTGATTGTGCGGCCCAGCACCGATTCAAGAAACACAAGAATTGCGTAGAGTGCAGTAGAGTTAAAGTCGTCCACCTCCAGAAAAAAATTTGGATTTTTCATAACGAGAACATGGTGATGTTATGTTTGTGGATCACGATGAACCTTCGACCTACAAAGCGAGGCAATTAGTAGCCCAGATTCGAGAAATGGCTTGAGGCCATGAGATCCGAAATGGACTCCATGTACACAAACCAAGTCTGGATCTTAGTTGATCCACTCTGAAGGGAGTAACTCCCATAGGGGTGCAAATGGGTTTTTAAGATTAAAAGCAGACATGGAAGGGAATGTACAAACGTACAAAGGGCGGCTAGTCGCGAAAGGTATCAAACAAATTCATGGTATTGACTATGGCGAGACCTTTTTCCCCCTGTAGTTATGTTCAAGTCCATTCGGATTTTGCTTGCTATTGCGACTTACTATGACTATGAAATCTGCAAATGGATGTCAAAACCGCTTTCCTTAATGGAAAACTTGAAGAGGATGTGTATATGACACGGCTGAAGGTTTTGTCACTCCGGGAGAATCTTTGGAAAAATATGTAAGCTTGAGAGATCCATTTATGGACTCAAGCGAGCTTCTCGAAAGGCTGGAGCATCCGTTTTAATGATGCCGTCAGTGAGTTTGGCTTCATTAGAAATGAGGATGAGCCTGGTGTTTACAAGAAGGTTAGTGGGAGCTCAATCGTATTCTGGTTTTGTATGTAGATGACATACTACTCATTGGAAAGCGACATACCAACCTTAAAAGTCTGTCAAGGCTTGGTTGAGTACGTGTTTCTCTATGAAAGACTTAGGCGATGCAGCTATATTGCAGGGAGTCAAGATCTATAGAGATAGATCCGGGAGACTCGTTGGCCTAAGTCGAGTACATATATAGACAAGGTGCTAAAGCGGTTTAGCATGCAAGAGTCTAAGAAGGGCCTTTGTCCTATGGCACATGAGTGCTGTTACGTCGAACAAACGAGTGTTCTAAAACGCTGGCGAATTAGAACGCATGAAAGAGATCCCTTATGCTTACGCCATAGGATCCATCATGTACGCCATGGTATGTACTGCCCTGAGATGTCTCGTTTGCCTTAAGCCTTACGAGCGATATACCCGATCTAATTACGGTGAGCGTCCATTTGGATCTCGGTCAAGAATATCCTCAAGTACTTGCGAAGGACTAAAGATACATTCTTGATTTATGGAGAGGCGGATGAGCTCGTTGTAAGTGGTTACACCGATGCTAGTTTCCAAAGCCGAGCAGAGATGATTTCCGATCGCAATCGGGATATGTGTTTAACTTGAATGGAGGTCTTGTGAGTGGCGCGATTCAAAGCAATCAACCATCGCCGATTCTATGACAGAGGCGAGTACATAGCGGCTTGTGAAGCGGCTAAGGAGGCGGTTTGGATCGGGAAATTTATTTCCGACCTCGATGTGGTTCCTAGTATTGCGAAACCGATAGACCTCTATTGTGACAACAATGGGGCTATTTCACAATCTAGGGAACCTAGATCTCACCGAGAGGTCCAAACATGTACTACGGCGTTTTCACCTAATCCAGTGAGATTATAGAGAGAGGTGATGTGCATATATGTAGAGTAGATTTGGCGAGACAATGTTGCCGATCCAGCGCGAAGCCACCCTGTCGCAGCAGCGGCATGATCGTCACACTAGCTCCATGGGTATCCGATATACTGGAGGGATCGATCTTTAGAGGCAGTCATTAGTATGCCCTAAAGACCAATCAGTAGATGATTTTGGGTCTTTTTGTGCAAGTGGGGAGATTATTGTATCGTATTTATGTAATTTTCATTTTGGATGAATAAAAGGCATAAATTCGATATTATTTCATTATGTTTCTGCGTTCTTAACAACATAAATAAATAATATGTCCTTAGTATTCATAAATGTTATGAATCTTGAAAGCGTCCCCTAGTCGAACATTATTATGGAATCTTCGAGGACAATAATAATGCGTAAGACTAGTATGTGCAGTGATTGATATAAGATATCGGATCGTCACATATGTATATATGATTAGAGAATCATTATACTGGACAGACCCGACATGCGAAACACACCATGGGTTGTTATATAATAGTCAACGGTGTTTCTCAAATTTTGACTAGGTTGTATATAAGATCATTCGACTTGAGGTATCACAAGAATTCTTGCATGGCTAGTGCTATGCTTTGATAATGTTAAACGCTATCCGTAACATGGTGAGCAATAAAGGCATTTATTGTGTATATCACGAATCTTGTTCAGGATGAATGAGATGCAGAAAGGATTTGTCCCTCCTATATAGCAGGAGCGATATCTTGGGCCCCTTGATGGAGTTTGACTAATTCATGGCCATGAACAAATGAATCAGTATATGATATTGATGTCATTTGATTAGTCTACTCGCGAATCAAGAAACTAAAAGATTGGACAATACAAGTGTGACTTTTTCCATGACTTGTGTTCAATCTAGATATCAAGGACAAACAGATTTAAATACAAATGTCAAATGGTGTGATTATGATAGTCACTAGATATTTATGAATTGGGGGTAATGATGCGTTGCTAGATACCTCTCATTACCTGTGACATATGATGTCACGGCCAACATCATAGATACCTTCTGGGTCGCACTCATAGATCAACTGGATTGGGCTTGTTAGAGTACATTTAATCTAAGGTGCGCCAATTCGATTGGGCCGGGTCGGGATTGGATTGGGCCCTTAATCGGGTTGGGCCGACCAACCCATTTGGATAAATCAATTCGATTGGGCCGGGCCGGGATTGGATTGGGCCGTTAATCGGGTTGGGTCGACCAATATGATTGGGTCGACCAACCCATTTGGACCGACCTTATGGCTGGACATTTGGATATATTTTCCAGCCGTTTTATCTCTTAGAAAGGTGGTTGAAATGGTAGAGAAAGTGGAGGAGTGGTTTCCTCCATGATCTCCCACTTCCCCCTTTCACTCTCCCCTCTATCCTATGAATGACTAGGGAAAATACTGTTTTTCTCTATGCATTCTAAGTAGTTTTCTCCAGCTTTTAGAGAGCTTAGAGAAGAGAGAAAAAGTGAGAACTTTTGTAAGAAAAGAAAAACTGTTTCTTGTTCTTCCAAAAAGGTCATACATTCATACTCCATCTTGAAGAGAGTCTTCAAGACTTCTACGAGGCATTGGCTAGCACCAAGCGGTAGAAGACCATCCCCGGAAGATTGAGTGGATACTGGGAGAGACGGAGCCTGTGTTGGCGGCGTTCCGTTCGTGACAACAAACTGCAACTGAAACCGTTTAAGCTATCCTAACACTTCTAAAGGTATAATACTATCCCATAGTCTTAGGTTCTTACTCGTGAAAGATCCTGATAGAGGCGGGTCACTTTATTTTCGCTGCACTAACTGTTTTTTACCCGGTTATTCCTCTAACAGAATTATCAACCTTCTATCAACCAGGGTCAATTCAGGCCAGCTGAAGATTTAAAGTCATCACCGCACGGCTGATGAAGGGAAAAGAAAGAAATAAGATTGGCCATTCGCCCATCTGAATCCATTGATTTGCACAATTTAAGCAACAAATGGAATCTCTTAATCAGGCAGAGCAACCCAGAAAGTGAGTATAAATTTGCTCATCCTCATGTGGAAGGAAATGAAAACAAAATAAATTGTATAAAAATTCGACTACAGGACAACATTTATTTAACGGTTATAAAACATCCTCTTTAAAGATCAATATGATTGGTATTCCTGAGAGTAGGTTTGATTAAGCTTTCATCAGGGTTACACTACAGGTTCATAGACTCTGGTGGCTGAATTAAAGATGTAGCAGCAATTGCCTGAGCAGTCATTTCAACACTAATTGGAAGAGCATTTGAAGTACAAACTGGTGTAGCAGAAGAAGAAAGGATGACAATAGGAGGACAATTGCATGAGCAGTCATTTCAACACTAACTGGTGTAGCATTCGAAGTACTTCCTGGCCATATCGAACAAACTAGTTTCAGAGTCTAGGTGGTCCGACTCTAGACGTCCTTATTTGTACACCAGCTTTGGCAGACTACCATAAATGACTTGGGCCTCCCTATACGCCTTTTCAATCTTACTGTTTCGTTCATCCATTTCCTCAATGTCCACTTTGATATCAATCTCGGTCTGGGTTGAGTCCACCTTGAGCTGGTTGATCTCTGACTTAAGGGTGCTAGCCCGATCTGTATTGCTAATATGTCGAGCCCTCACGACAATATAGGCTTTTTCGAAAGTCTAGCCTAAAACATTATGTTGAGCAGTAAGCTCCCCAGTGGTCCTAAGCTAAGAAGTGGCACTGGACAATCTTATCAAGTGAAGAAGATGTTCGGATCTTTGCTTAGATATTTCTACAATCTTCTTAGTACAAAAAGTTTGGACGAGCCCTGAGATTGGCCTAAACTCAATGCTTTGCCTCAAAACGTCCAGAGAATCTAATATCCGGTCTTTAACATCCTTATCTGCCGAGAAGAGATGTTTGACGATCTCCAACATGAATACTATGTGTTGGTGGCCTGACTGCATATAAACCTTTTTATGGGAGATTTAAAGAAAGATTCAATTTCATCCAAGATGGCAGTGTTGAAATCTACTGGATCAGAGAAATAACAAAAGAAGGTTGGGTAGTTGAAATCAAAGAACTTTGTGGTTTCTTTTTCTATAAAGAAAAGAAAAAAAATTAGAAATCAAATTATCAGTAAGAGATTCGGAAGGGGATAAGAGATACCTGGTAAACCGAAGCAGAAGATGGCTTATGGAGTTTCAACCTTTTGGAAAGGCGGCCCGAACGATCTGTTGCTTCAACGTCGATCAATCCAACTTAAGTGCCTACATCGGGAAGGTTAGTAACCAAATGAGAAGCAAAAGGCAAAGAAAGGATAAGAAAACAATCACCTAAAAGAAAGGGACCTTTAACGGAACTGCCCATGTAATCCTTTGAGTTGATTGGGGTGAATCATGAAGTGGCATGGAAGCCTCGAAAGAACTAGATCCCGCAACGCTTCACCTTCAGTAATATTCTCGGAAACAACTATTTCTTTACCAACGATCACATCAATATATCCAAAGTTAGCAGCTTCGGCTCCAAGAAATTTGCACATGATAACATCAATTGGGATTCTGAAAATGCTTCGTGAACTGGAGTCCACCAAGTTGTGAAAGTATCGGTGGCCAAGACATGTGGCTCAAATAGTGATAAGAAAAGGCCCCTAACTCACTCTAACTTGATTGGCTCAGCTAATAAGCTCCCCAGCGGCCCAAGTAGGCCTCTAGTTAAGAATATTTCATGATTGGGATCGGATGGAAGGTCGTGGATCAGGCCGAACTGACGAGCAAATAAATGTGGATTGACGAGCAAATAACAAGCAACAGGCTTCACACAAGAGAAGAGTTCTTAGGCTACCAAAAGGTAAGCCTGTGGTCTTGTGCAATAGATCAAAGTTGCATTATCTGGGATCATCTGCAACCAGCTAGGACCTAAGGTTCGGTTACCGAAAGAAGCAAGAAGGTCAGGAGACCTGGTTTCAGCCGATCGAAAAATTATCACAATCTCCACGACCCTAATGTCAAGATCAGCAGGGACCTATCTAAGGCGATAGCCTAAATTCAGCCTGAGATTCTATGGGGGGCGATGCAAGCCATATTTACGCAAATATTGGTGCAAACATACTGCATGATCCATATATTTCCCAGGACGAACTCAGTCTTCTTACTTTTGGTCATGTTGTCATTGAAGGGATTCATGGGCGGAAACTCGTTCCAAACACCCATGAGTCCTCCCCTGAAGGATCCGCTCATACGAAACCGAACCGAAAACAGCGATAAAGAACTTACATGTTTCGGATTCAAGAAGCTACTTCTTGAATGGAGGATGACGTTTCTTGATCGGATGTTGCTACCGATTGATCTCCGCTGCGGAAAGTCCCTCTACCGGTATCCACGCGGCGAAAGCGGGCAGCGATTGCTAGCTCTTCGTCTTTTTCGATTTTCGGGAATTAGAGAAAGGGAGAAAGCGAGCGAAATCCAATTTCGGGTTTCTTGGTTAATTTCGGCTAAAAAGAATTGAGGTCTAGGGTTTCGGCCAAGAGTTTATTATAAAGGGTGTGAGAGTTTGTTCCCAGAACTAACTCTCACGTCCTCAACTCCTCTCGGCAATGGGAGTCCTCAACTCCCACGTCCCCTTAGACCTGGCTGGGTAGTGGGAGTCCTTATCGGATAATAACTCCCACGTAATCCCGACTATAGGTAAAATACCGAAATTGCCCCTATCTCTAATTCGAATAATAAACACTTTATTATTTCCCGGAAAGACAAATGTCGGATACAATGAACCTAGACACATTCTAGATTCATTGAATCCGGACATAAAGCTTCGTTAGCTTCGTCTATGCGTGTGACCACAGTAGGTTCATCTCACATGATGGCAATGAAAACACACTTAGTAGTAGTGTGAGTCCATAAATCACAAGCGGTCCCCTAGCGAGGGACATTGTGACTACCCAAAGTGAATGAATATACAACGGAGCCTAATATCAATCCACTATTTAATCCCTTTGTCTCGCGATATCCTAATTAAGCATAAGGCATGGTGGTCGTCACCCTTATTAAGCTTAATTGTATTTATGCTCGATCTCCGGGTAGACTATTTCGACAAATAGCATTTGATAACCACTTTATCAAATACATTTGAGCACGTGCCATGCATTTAAACAGTCTTTTCCCTATCGAGGGGCCCATGGATATCTCTCTCAATAATAGAGAGGGACAAATTCCTTACAATGTCTCTCACATTCAAGCTATGATAGGACACTACATCCGATCATCGGTCGTATTGATTACTCTGTTACAAGTAACGTTCGAGTCGAGTCAAAACGTGGCTCCATTCATACTAGAATCAATGAAGACATAAGGTCTAGGATTCTAAAATAGTATTGAGGAAGTAATACTTATGACTTATGACCATGAAGTATTACTTCTACGGCTGGATCACGTCCGATACAATGTATCCCCATATATTGCATCTATGATGTGATTTGTATCCATTACACATGATCAGTAAAACAAGATCATCAATCAATAATCATACTAGTTTTATTTCATAGTAATTAAGCATTACATAAAACTAGGGACTTCTAGAATAGTAATTACATAAGCTAATGAGTTTTACTATCAAATCACACATTTGATAATCAAAAGCAAAATTAACTATTCAATTACATGCTCAAAAGATAACAAAACGCACAACATGTGCTAATGGTCCTAGGGCACTACTAACAGTCATAATAATTAAATATGACCATATAAATAGAGGACAGGACCAAGGCAACCAGGCCATCAGTTTGTCCATGCATTATCAGTTGGACATAGTTATAATATTCTAAGACAACACTCATAAAGATGGTGCACACCACAAAGAGTCCATAAAGATGGTGCACACCACAAAGAGGCAAACCCAGAGCAACACGAAGGCAACATGTACATCCTCAGTTACTTCTCCCTCCCTACGATTGGCGACTATGAAGTTAACATAATGATTGGTAGTCCCACCATGATGAAAGAGGGGAACAGAAGAAAGATCAGACAAAATAAGGAATTCCCGACCTCCTACAGAGAGACCCAACATCACTTCCAAGTTCATAAGGGTAGGAGAAATCATACGAAAAGGGAAGATAAAACCATTAATGGAGGGAGTCCAAAAAGGAATGGTAGCTAAGAGGAGTTGTTTATCTGGCCAGATTCTACCTTTGGTCAAGTCGACGAAGTTGTAAATACCCCATGACCGCCAAGAGTTATCATAAGGATCAAAATACATTTGGTCCATCCATGATACGTAACTTTCCAGGTACCTTTGCCAGGATCGCACATGGGACGATCACCTCTGATGGTCTCAATTAAGCAGGTTGATTAAAAGACCAAACCTTTGGGGCTTTACGAGATGGAGCAAACCAATTTCACAAAAGCATACTAACACAGCAGTCAAGAAGGCCGTAGCCCAGTGGGGCTCCCCTTCGCTCACAACCGAGAGGTCCTGAGTTTGACACCGGGCCACAGTGCCCAAACTACTAACCCCCCCCCCAAAAAAAAATACTAACACAGTACTCTCATACTTCTAGACTATATTTTTTTAATGGAAAATTCCACATAAACAGGCTAAATAAACATTTTTCTGATATTTCTAGATTGTCAAACTTTAGGATGTAAAATCAAATCAAGAAATGTATTTATCTAAAAGAAAGAATTCAACTAGTCCCTTCTCATTTTCTTTTATCTTCAGGCATGCAACAGGTTAATTTCATTATAGTATCAACATTGGATTTGACCATCTCAGCAAACTGCATATCCCTTGAGGCCTTCCTTGACTGCTTATCTTATCAGGAAAGACAGATCCAACTTGACTTTATATCTTGTTATGCAGGAAACCCTCAAGCTCTTGTTATGTGATGATTGTGCACTTATACTACAGCCTATTGGTAAGTATAACAAGGCAAGTTTTTCTTTCACCAATCACTTGTAATCTGCACCCCCGCCCCCCTTCAAATTCAGTTCTAGACAATCTCAGCTAGCATCAAGCCAAGGCAGTTACTTAGTTGGTAAAGCACTCCTTTCCAGAGCGAGAAGTCTTGGGTTCAATGCTCACCGAGTGCATACCCGTCTCATCCCTTCCCTTCCATACCCATCTCGGGTCTAGCAAGTAGTAACAATATCATTATGCCATTTGACATGGAGAAACATAGATCTGCCAAAAGTTGTTGGAAGAGAAATGATAAAAACATGTACTAACAGAATGACAATGAACAAACATTCACAATTTCACATATTAGTCATTACCCGTTGAAGCGAAAGACCATCGTTCACATACTAACTGTTAAAGTAAAAGAATACCCTGACAAAGCATATAAAAGTTCATACATTATGCTGATTATGAGCATACTTAACATGACACTGCAAGCATCATCAAAAACTTTTGTCATTCTGATTCTACACAAGAATATGCATTTCAACACGCTTGCTATTCATTAGAATAAGTAGCTCAAAGAAAGGAGAAAATGGTGGAACGATTAACTGCTACCAACTTCGTCATTTTATTCATTCAAGGATAACATCAAGACTATTCTAAGACTCAATTCACTCATGGTACTGAAATCCTCGCAAGAATATATTTCAAAAGAAAGCAAGTACATTAAAGAGGAAGACTAATTATAAATAGAAAATGAAATCTGATATCATACAGAATGAAAACTACAGAATACCGTTATATACAAGCAAAAGAATGACCAAAAACACATAACCTAATGTGTATCAAAACCAAGTGCTCAGAAGGTAGAATCTATGTAACTTGCTGGATCCAAAGAAAATCACCTCTCCGTTAGTTTATATCGAACCTGCTAGCAAAAACAGTACATCCAGGAGGAATCAATTATTTTTCAGGTCTTATTCGGCCGGAGTAAGATGGCCCATCTGCTGTGTAAGGTTATCTAAATTAGTTCTGATCCACCAAGGTTTATTGAGATCTTCCAAACTACCACTATCATTCTTCTTAGAACCAAGATCTCTTCTCTCTGATTGAGTCTCCGACACTGAACCAGGAGTCTCCGTTAAGAACTGTTGCCAGAAAACATCATTAGCTGCTACGGGAGCAGATGCAGGCACGGTGTCCTCAACTCTGTCCTTTGAAACATCAGAATCCACAAAGTTCGAAGGACTTGTATTCATATCGATTCCTGAAGATTTTGTTCCACTATCTAGATTAAGAGATGAAATTGCAGGACTATCGACATGATCTGACGATACAGCTAACTCAGATGAAGAACGAATGTCTCTTGATGGCGATGAATGGACAGAATTCGATGAGCATGGCTGCAAATTCACATCAGAATCTCCTGACGATCCAGGAAGTTCAGTTACAGTGACTGATAGAGGCTGTGGAGCAACACCAAAGTCATATGATTCTTCAACTGAAGCTTGGCAGATCCCATATGAGAAATTCTCCCAAAAATTTAAGGACGAATCCAATTTGTTCAACATAGGAAGCAATGTACTTGGATTCTCTTCTTTAAAAGTCACTAGTTGGGTCTCCCCATCATTGGCTTCATTGTTCAAGTAGTTGGATATTATCAATCTTCTCTTTCTGCTATGCCCTTCCGAATGTTGTTGCACAAGACCAGAGGCAAATTCCGGGCTTTGCAACAATTGAGCCAAAAATCCCATCAACTGTCTTTGCCTACCATCTATATCTTTAAGACGCTGCCCCAACGACCCAACGTCAACTCTAAACTCACAACTCTCTTGTTTATCTATGTCTAGCTCAGATTGAAGCAAACTGTTATCCCTTTTCAGCCTCTCAATCTCCTCTTCAAATTCCTGTCTCTCTGCATCACTTAACTGAGCTGCAGAACTTCCTTGCCCAGAATGACTATGAATTGGTTTGCGACGGTGAATATTCTTTAAAAGATGTTGCTGCCCCCTTATAAATTCCTCATTTGCAAATACCCATTGATCAGGATCAACTTTTCTAAAACCCTATAAAATGCATAAAATTCAGTAAAAAAATTTCCCAAACAAAATAAAATTCTATCAATATGACAAAAGACACAAACAAACAAATGAAAGTAAAAAATTGAACTTTGGAGCTTACATATGTATTGAGCTGTCTGATAAAGCTGGAGAAGTTGTTGTGCTTAAAATACTTTGGAAGCAAATCTCTTGCGAACTCCGGTGGATTCCAAACGATGAAGCTACGGCTACTATGGCTCCAAGAAACAACTGAATTGGTCATAGGGTCCTCGACCATCTCATAAGTCTTGGTAAGAAATGGTGCTGCTGTATTTGGTCCACCATTAGCTCCTTCCATCCCAAGAAACTCTTCAGATAACAATTTAGCTCAACTCTTAGGCCTATCTAAGGCTTCTTCCCACACAAATCAATCCAATTGTTTGCTTTTCTCCTCAGTTCAAAGGATTTAAGTATATGCAACCCCCAAAATTTCCGCAGCCCAGAAAGAAAAATAAAACTGTAACTGATTGATAACGGAAAATCAAACCGAAAAAAAGGGAAATTCTTGCCCCAGATGACCAGAAAATCAACGAAATTAATATCCTATTAAAATCAACCAAACCAGAACCTTCCCTGGAAAGTATTAAAGTCAAACAAGAGAGTTCAACTTCTCAAGAACACCATCAATAAATAACGTCCTCGTTTCCTAAGATCATAAAAAACACAGTTTTTCATCAATGATTAATCCAGTTAATTCCCACCAAAAAAAAAAATCCCAATAATATAACACTTGACAAAAATGAAGAAAAGAACTTGAAGAACAAAAACCCAGTTAGTCTTTTTCAAAAACAAGTCCAGAAAACATAAATCAATTACAGGGTTGTTAAAAAAAATTAAAACTTGAGTGTAAAGAAATCTAACTTTCAAAGAAAGAGAAGAAAGTAAAGTACAGTTGGGGTTGGGAAGATAAGAGAAAAACGAAGAAAAACGTATAAATGGATATTGAAATTTAGAAATTTTGACCAAGTATGTCGTCAGAATTACCTCCCAAAAAATAATTGAAAAATAAAATTAAAGAGAAATTGAAATTTGGACTTGACTTTCAACGGCAAAGAAGAAAAATCTGTTAAATTTTTTTCCGTAAACACGTGTTCAAGCGAAAACGAATAATTCAATTGAGAATCCGTTAGGAGAGATCCGCCATCAACGGAGCAATGTAGCTATTTCATAATAAATCTTTTAAGATGAATCAAACTTTTAACTTTGACATTTTGAAGAATTTGTAGATTATAAACGTAGCCAGTCCAACTGGACACCTTTGTTTAAAAAATCTCTTAATTTAGTGATAGCAATTGATACTTCTTGGGGGTGGTGGGGTTGGATTAGTTTGAAAGAAGGGGCCTTTCTTTGAATTGTCAAAAGTGATGTACTTTTTTATTGAATATACTAATCAGACTCTATTGTATTATAATAATTCAAAGAAGAGGAGCTGCACAGTGAATATAGACGCGGTCTTGGATGCAATTTCTTTTCTTGGCGGACAAGACTGAGAAGCTCTCTCTATGTTGTTGCCCAATTGAAACTGAGGGCGACGATCTTTTTTGTCATTAAAGCTTTCCTTAGAACAAATATGGCATGCATTTGAGACTATGTCCCTTTGACTGAAAGATGAGACTTGCCATTTTTTATGCGAAATATGTATTTTTAATTTTTTTTTATACATAAATGTATACTCGCGGTGGATGAGTAATTATTGTCGATGAAGGAAAATTATTTGTGTTGGTTTGAACACAAAAAAGACGCTATGGTTTGAAAAATTGAAGAATATAGATATATGGGGTTGTAAAAGATAGAGGGATGCAGCAAAAAGTTTGAGCCAAAGAGTAATATGAATTTGTTTAGATTTGAATAAGGTTGTGGTGTTGGATCAAACAGGATGTAGAAAAATACTCATGTTAACCACCACACCAAACTCCCACATTGATTCATGTAGCTGATCTAGACTTTTCGGAATTAAATCTTTGTTGTTGTTTTGTTTCTGACAAAAAAATTCAATGTATATCATTAAGTGGTATCAAGTAGTACATGTGGTAGGAGAAGAGAAATTTTATTTTGGTAGATAAATAAGTTTAAAACTTACATTCAAACTAATCAATACAATACAATACACGTAGGCCAAAAAAGTCAACTCTCTTTCCTATGAATTTGCACTTTTGGTCTACGTGTATTGTATTCATTGGCTTGAATGTAAGTTTTAAACTTACTTACCTACCAAGATAAAACTTCTCGTAGGAGAAACCCCGGTGGGTCACCAACCATTGAGTGGAGGCTCTAGTACTCATTGCATAATTTGTCAATCTATCATCCAGATTATTACAAGATTTGTAGATAAATAATAATTTGGCTATGCTAATCCCCATTATATATTTAATTTGACTAACAATGTGCCCTATGGGGGAATATCTTCCTCTGTTTGATGAATCCGGTTGACCAGTGTTTACAGTCGCTCTCTATTAAGAAGTGTTGATATCCTTGAGCCAATGCAAACGAAGTCCTTCCAGAAGTGCCTTTACTTCAACGTATTCAGGGCTTGGTGAATTGTGTATAAATTTTGTGCCCCCTGCTGTAAAGATGCCTTCATGGTTGCGCACTATCACACCTATGCCTCCTGAGTTATTATTCCATGCTCCATCAACGTTAATTTTCAGGAAACCATAATTGGGGGTTTCCATTTATAACAGGATGATTGTTGCAAAAGCTCGAGAGGTTTCACTGTATTTATGAGAGCAAACACTTTTGTCTTTCCTTTGAGCATATATCTGATTTGGTCCAAATTTGCCTAAGGTTTTCATGCCCCGGCCGACCCCAATGATGATGCAAAAACTTTGCTGAATACGGTAACATCAATTAGAGAAAGATTAACAATCTCTTTTGGTGTATGCCGTTTTTCTTCGAAAATAGCTCGATTTCGATTTCAACATATGCGGCATGCAATATAGACAAATGGAATGGAAAACTCTTCATCCCCTGCTAGAATAGGTTTTAAACAATATGGAAATTCATCTTTATTTAGCAAGTAATGTAAGTCAAAATTAGTTTGGCTTCATACTTCCATGGTCGGTGGGCATGAGAAAAGTGCATGCATTGTAGTTCCAACCGCATCGTGACATATAGGACAATGAGGTTTTATAGTATTTACTCGCCGTGATAAGGCTTGGTAAGTAGGCAGAATTCGTTGAAAATTTTTACAAATGAAAATTTGCAGCTTTGATGGGACGGGTAATTTCCAGACTTCTTTCCCATGATAAAAGGGGTTTAGCTTGGAGATTGAGGGAGCCTCCTCCTTTCCACTTTTGTTATTATATGGTGAATAGTTATGAAAAAATAACTTTTTAGTTCTTTTTACTATAACTATTTAGATAGTAAAAGGAAAAATAGTCACCCATAGTGATTGTAAATGTATGAAAACAGTAAATATTTTCGCATTTCAAATTAAATATTCACTTTCTATTTTTAGTATGTATGAAAATAAATCTTTATTTTCTAATAATGAATTTTCAGATTAAACTCACATAAGTAATCTCATATATTTAATGGTACAAACTCCATTAACATATGGGTTCTGCCATTAATATCACTTAATAAGGATATTATAGTAACTCACTTACAATTAAATTATTTTTCATAATTATGTTACAAGTTAAATGTAGACATCTAATTTGGGACGAGTAAATACTTACTAAATTCACAACTCTCTTTTCTTTTTCTCTCTTTTTTAAAAAAAAAGAAAACGTTTACCTTGTCCTGCCACGTAAAGATTCCAACCACTGCAAATTTGTCCTTTCTAGAGTGGGAGTTGGGACTTGGGGGATTTTGGATGGTTTCTTTTTGTGAAAATATCAGCAAGTTGATCATCGGTACTCACAAAATCAATACAAACATCTCCTTTAGCAACATGATCCCTAATAAAGTGGTGTTTAATTTTAATGTGCTTTGTCCTAGAGTGTTGAGTGGGATTTTTAGTCAAATTGATGGCACTAGTGTTGTCACATAAGATAGGTACATTGTTGAACACAAGACCAAAATCAAGTAAAGTGTGCTTCATCCAAAGCAACTGAGCACAACAACTATCGGCAGCGATATATTCAGCCTCGGCGGTAGACAAAGAAACACATGCATGTTTCTTGCTATGCCAAGAGACAAGAGCATGTCCAAGGAATTGGCAATGACCATTACTACTTTTACGCCCGACTCTACATCCAGCATAGTCGGCATCGGTATATCCGATAAGGTCACAAGACTTGGTTTTGGGATACCAAAGGCCATAATCAAAGGTTCATATAAGATATATAAGAATACGTTTAACGACTACTAAATGTGATTCCTTATGACAAGATTGAAAACGAGCACAAAGACACATGACAAACATAATATCCGTTCTACTAGCACTTAAATAAATTAAGCTACCAATCATACTTGGATTCATCCACTTTCTTACCCTTTTCATCTTTGTCAAGCTTGAGTGTTGAGCTCATTGGAGTCTTTCTTTCTTTAGCATCACTCATTTCAAACCTCTTGAGCAACTCCTTCGTTTATTTAGAGTGGTTGATGAATATACCTTCATTTGTTTGTTTGATTTGAAGTCCAAGAAAGAAGTTAAACTCGCCCCATCATGCTCATCTCAAATTCATCATGCATTAGTTTGGCAAATTCTTCACACAATGAGACATTAGTAGCACCAAATATAATATCATCAGCAAAAATTTGCACAAGCCAGATGTCATTGAATTTATTTGTTTTAATAAAAAGTGTGGTGTCTACTTTTCCTCTTAGAAAACCATTCATGAAGAAAATTGCTAAGTCTTTCATACCAAGCTCTAGGAGCTTGTTTAAGACCATACAAAGCTTTAGAAAGTTTGTAGACATAGTTAAAAAAAATTTCATGAGCAAAACCGGGAGGTTTTTCTACATAAACTTCCTCCTCAATGTAGCCATTTAAAAATGCACTTTTTACATCCATTTGAAAAAGTTTAAAGCCTTTAAAACAAGCAAAAGTTTGAAGCATCCTAAAAGATTTAAGTCTAGCAACCGGTGCAAAGGATTCTTCAAAGTCTATGCCCTCCTCTTGATTGTATCTTTGGGCAACTAATATAGCTTTGTTCCTTATGATTAAACCAAGTTCATCTAGTTTGTTTCTAAAAATCCATTTTGTACCAATAATAAGTTGATCAACAGGTACACTTGATGTCTTTCAAATTGATTCAATTCTTCTTGCACTGGAATAATCCAAAAATAATCATCTAAAGCATCATTTAAGCATGTAGGTTCAATTTGATATAGAAGAGTAAAGGTATCACTAAAATACAATCTAGTTCTTACTTCTTCGGAGATGTCACCTATGATATCATCTTGGGAGTGACCATGGGTATGCCTCCATTCTTTAGGTAGTTCAATTGTGGGGGATCATTACTTTGCTCCTCTTGAGCTTCTTCTTGAGGTGCCTCAAGTTGTTCTTCTTCCAATGTATAGTCCTCCATCATAGGTACTTGATGATGTTCAATCAAATTTTTAATTTGTGTACCTACATCATCATCATCATCTTTGCTAGCAATATATATGTTAGATTTATCAAATGAAACATGCACCGATTCCTCTGTGCAAAAGGTTCGTTTATTGTAAATTATGTAAGCCTTTTTGTTGGATGAATAGCCAAGGAATATGCGTTCATCCGATTTCTTATCAAACTTTCCAAGGCTATCTTTGATGTTGAGCACAAAACACTTGCAACCAAAAACTTTAAAGTAATAAATAGAAGGTGTTTTACCAAAGATAAGTTCAAAAGGGGTTTTCTTTAGAAATGGTCTTAAAAGAACTCGATCCATAATGTATCAAGCGGAGTTAACAACTTCGGCCCAAAAATAAACGAGTAAAGATTTTTCGGAAAGCATAGACCTAGCCATTTCTTGCAAAGTCCGTTTTTTCCTCTCAACTACACCATTTTGTTGAGGAGTTCTTGGTGCCAAAAAATTGTGATTTATGTCATGTTCATTGCAAAAGGTTTTAAAGATTTAGTTGTTGAATTCTCCTCCATTGTCACTTCAAATAGAAATCAATTTTGTGTCAAGTGAGTTTTGAATTTTCTTAAAGAGGTTTGAAAATTCAATGAAGGAGTCATTTTTTGTGAAAGAAAAATTACCCAAGTAAATCTAGAGAAGTCATCTACTATAACAAACACATACCTCTTACCACTAATAATAGTTGTCCTCATAGGTCCAAAAAGATCAAGATGAACCAACTCTAAAGGTTTTGAAGATGATACCATTTTTGTTACACCCCGTCTCCAAATGATGACATGACAGTGTTCCAAGTCAATGAAATACCCAATTGACTAAAAGAAAACTTCAATAATATTCATAACTTAGAAAGGGAAAGTTTACACCATCCATAGTTATTACATCAAAGAAATTACTAAGTTCAAAAGGAATACTAAAACAATAAGTGTTCATAAGTTCAACATAACAAGAAGTAACTAAACTAGGCATCATCCTCAAAGTACAACTCCTCGTAGTTTTCATCTATGACACCATCAAGATACTCATCTGCAAAGCATTCAACAAATAAGAGTGAGCTAAAAGCCCAGTAAGAATCGATCAAAGCATCAAATATGACTCGAAAAGACGATTCCCAAATCCCAAAGTATTTGACCAAAAGACTGAAACGGAAATCAAAACAATAACAAAGCGGTGAACAACAAACTGATAAAATCAATGTCAAAGACCCAAAGAAGAATCCAAAAACAGAACTGAACTAAGACAAAAATAGAAGTTCGGCAGACTGGGGAGACTCCAATTGACCGAATAGGTCTGCCGAGATCTAAACGGAGACACTGCCTAAATTATGGGTGACTGACAAGAGCAGTAGGTCGACCACACGAACTCCGGTCGATTGGGGTGTCACCCCGGTCGACCGATATAGCGATACCGATCTCCTGAATAGCTCCCAGTAGTTTGCTCGACAGAGGGAGAGAACACAGGTCGGCCATCAAATTGATGCCCCTCGTCCGATGAGCTCTTAGTAGTTTGATCGGCAAATGGATAAAGGCTTTCGGTGGACCGAACCAGTCGCCAGGAGTTCAGTCTAGACAATTTCCTGCATAATTTAACACACAAAAACCTATTTTCTGCACACTTTGAAATCCCAGCCCCAAATACCCCATTTTGACTCCAAATGCAAAACAAAACACTTACACAACAAACACAGAACATGCTTGAATCATATCCACAACATTTGACACTCACAAATCCGAAATCGTGCTATGGGCACCATGTACAACCCACACACTTCAAACGGATTCATATGCTAATTATTCTGATACAAAATCTAGCAATGACACACACATATTTTCACATAATTGAGCTCACATGTCTGGCTAAGATTCTATACCTTGTAACAGTCCATCACTATTCATTTACTTGTCATGGTGGGCCACTTACACATGGGTTCAGATATTGAACCCTCCAAACGAAAGGGCCATTATTTTGAGGACACGCCAGTTATGTCAGCGCTCACCCTTGTGAGCTCCACAAAAATTGTTAACAGTCCATATTTTTATTCTCGTTAGGATCCGAGTCAAAGCAATAGACATATACAACAGTGCTCCCGTGCACTTAATCAAAACAAAGTTGACGAGTCCTGTCATAGGATCCTCAACAGACACGAGCTCTAATCAGGAATTAAACATATAGGAAGACTCCAAATTCAACAACAATCAATAGAAATCACAAACGCATAATTTCCTATATTCACAAGCAATTCAATTACATCAATGCCTCATCCAATTTTAATGCAATAAAACATGAATGAAAACTCATAATCATAACAATTCAGTATCTTTGATAATATTGACAGTTTATGATGTTTAAGGACTGAAAATACAAGGGTGGAGGATCCTTACCGTTCAACTTAAGCAAAAAAACTCCAAAAACTAAAAAAATCCTAAATCCCAAAAGATGGAAGAAATCAGCCTACTGTTTCTTCAATTACTTCTACTCCAGAACTTGAAACTCTAATCCGTCAATTCTTATGCGTAGCCTCTTCAGTTGGCTTCAAAATTCACTTAGAATCACTCAATTCAGACCTCTGTAGCTATCCCAATTGTTGAGAAAACCTCATAGCACTCCAGAAATCTGTAATGTTCTCCCTCTCTTTCCTTATGTTTTAACCGTACTTTCCTATTCCTTTCTTTCAAAATTCCATCCATAACCCCCTCTCAAAGACTCTTCAACTTCCTTACAAAAGAACCCCTAAAGTTTCCCAAAGCTTACACATAAGTCCCTCAACTTACAGTCATGACCAAAAAGCCCCTCACACTAAATGTACCAAATATAACACATAAACATGTTGCAATGTAGCATGTTAGCACATAGTCACATTTCATAACACATAATAGCATGCCATAACAAATAAATATCACATGCATGCAAGATTAAAGCAAGACAAGAAAAATTAAAATTCTAAAAGTCCCGGGTATCACAATTTTCTTCGGGTTTAAAGGAGGTTTTAGTTTGTTTACCAAATTGACATGAATCACATAGCCGTTTCTTTTCAAACTTTGCTTTTGGTAATCCACGTACAAGTTCTTGGCTCGATAAACAGTTAAGTAAGTCCATGATAACATGTCCTAGTCTACGGTGCCAAAGGAATGCATCATCATCATGAACATTTAAGCATTGTACATCATAAGCAAGCAATTCATCAAGAGAGAGCATGTAAACATTAGCAACTGTATTTTCCACAAAAAATGACTTCATTTGAGTTTTCAATAAAGATAGAGCATGCATCTTTCTTAAAAGAAATAACAAAACCATTATCACAAAGTTGGCTAATGCTAAGCAAGTTATACTTTAGAAGTTCAATCAAAAGTACTCGTCTAATAGGAGTAGATGACCTTTACCAACATTCCAATGCCAATGATCTTTCCCTTTTGTTTGTCATCAAATGTGACAACTCCTTCATTTATTGGCTTGACATCTCTCATGAGATTAGCATCTCCGGTCATGTGTCTTGAAGACCCATTATAAAGAAAAGCGTTGAGATCCAAGAAGTTCATCTAAGTTCTTACTATAGTTAAATTTGTCAACAAGAGTTGTAAGATCAACAACGTTTTTCTTCAAGAATTCATGATCAAAAAGTTTTTCTTCTAAGGCCATCATTTGCTAAATACTTCCTTATGTTGAGAGGTTGAAGACCTCGTTTTAGTTATAAGAGTTTCATTTTCAATTTTACTACTTTCCAAAGAATCAAGAAGTCTTTTGTTTTCACAAGTCAAAGTAGTGTTTTCACTAATCAAGGCATCAAGTTTAAGTTTCATTTCCTTGTTTTGTTTAGAAAATCGTTTTAGTTCAACATACATATCACGTAGCAAATCATGAGGATCTTCCTCTTCACATACATCATTACAATTATATAAAGAAGAAGAAGAAGAAGAATTTGATTGTACCTCATCTTCTATTGCCATGAAGCAAATGTTTGTGTTTTGATTGTTTGGATGATCCTCTTCTTCTTCATTATCTTCCTCATCCTATGTGCCAATCATGCCTTTTGCATTCTTGGCATTGAAAAATATCTTATTCTTTTCACCTTGATTATCTTTATTTTTTACTTTTGGACAATCTCCAATACAATGCCCCTTGCTTCCACACTCAAAATATTTCATCCCATTTGAATTTTGAGAGGGTTGTCCTCTTCTAGCTTGGAAAAGCTTCTTTCCCTTTCCACCATATAATGCCCTTTTCATTCTTCTCACCATCATTTCCATGGCCTCATCCTCCGTGTCATCCTCTTTCTCATCACTCTCTTTTGTGTCATGAGATATTTTGTGATCTTTAGCTTTCAATGCAACTCTTTTTGGAGCTTTTTAATGATCAATGCTAGTTTTCCTTTTGAGCTTCATCTCATGAGTAAGAAGTGAGCCTATAAGCTATTAGGTAGGATAAGTTTTCAAATTCTTGGCCTCTTCAATGGCCAAGGCTTTTGCTTCCCATGTTTTAGGGAGAGCATTGAGAATTTTCATGTTAATTTCCCCCACAAGAGTACCTCTTGCCATAGGCCTTTAGCCCATTGATGATGTTTGTAATACGAGTGTTCATATCACTTATGTTCTCATTTGATTTCATGGAGAACAACTCGTAATCTCTAATAAGCATGTTGAGTTTCGATTCTTTCACTTTATTGGTATCCTCATGGGTAACTTCAAGTGTACTCATGAGCGATATCACTACCACTCACTCGATTGTAATCATTTTGATGAAGAGCACAACTCAATATATTCATGGTTTGAAAGTTCATAGTCATTTTCTTGACCTCAAAGTCATTAAACTAAAGTCTTTCTTTCTCAACCCTTGAACCATTTTCTTCCTTCATAGTAATATATGGTCAATCTTCAATCACACTCCAAAGTTCAAAATTGATAGAACAAACATAGATGCGAAATCTATTCTTCCAACAATTGTAGTTGGTACCATCAAAGAAAGGGGGACGATTAGTAGAGGACCCGTCAAGATAAGCCAATGCGGAATGTCTAGCCATATGATCTTTGCTTCAAGGATGTTAATCCAAAAAGAGAAGACATGGCTCTGATACCAATTGAAAAACACTAATTCTTTTTGAAACTTTCTTGCAAATAAACAATTCAAGAGTAAATAGCAATAAAAAGGGAAGCTTGTAGAAAATGAGAAGACAAGACAAACGATTTAGAGTGGTTGAATTCACAAAGAATCTACGTCCACTACCTTGAGACACACCCAATTATTTCAACACTTTACTAAGAAGTTCCCTTCACAACAAATGTAAGGTGTGATAAACCTTTTACAGGAGTGGACAACTTACAAAGAGTTTTATTTGAACCACACAACAAGCTCACAAAGAGCCTAACTCACAAGGAGTTCTACAAATCTCACAAAGAGTTACTCCCTAGCTCACAAAGAACTAATGAAAGGGGAAGAGGGAATAACCAAATATCACCTAGAAGTGATGGATTTGTTACAATTGTAAAGCTCAATAAATGCTAAGGCTCGAATGATTATCTTCAACTTTGTTTAGCACATGAAATAGATTGCAATGAGTAATGCAAGATGCTTTGAATGAGAGTAAACTTAATGCACTTGATGGAATAAGTAAGTAGCAAAATCTTAGCCTTGGGGTTTAAATAGGGAAGAGAAAATGGCTAGCAATAAATGCCACAAGGGCTAGAAAACTGCCAGAATTCGACACTTCGGTTAACCGTACTCTGTTCTTGGTCGTTCGAGGTGTTTCCGAGCTATTTTGAAAAAAGGCTATGTCTCGATCTCGGTTGACCTAACCATATCTTGGTCGACAGAATAGGATTGAGGTCGACCTAACCAAATTAGTCGTTGAGTATTTTGAACCATTAGAAAAGACTGAGTGATGTGACACACTTTGGACGACCTAACCAGCGCCCGGTCAACCAACCTTCAACCGGTCTTCCGAATTATTTACTTCGGTCGACCGAGGTGAAGGTTAAAAGTGGGTTTCTTACTAAGTCTAAAATCAAATGCTATCTTTCACTCAAGTAAACTTTGTATGGCTCTTTTAATCATTTTGAAAAACCCTTTCAAAAGTGTTTTAATATGAAAACATTTTAAGTGTATGCATGGCAAACATGAACATCATCCTTTGAGCTTTCCTAAGGGAGATTACAAGATATGAAATATCTAGTCTACCCTAACAAGTACCAAAGTCCTCAAGTGTTTCTTGTAGGCATTTCTTGGATCTTCAATAAGTTTGATTGCCTTTGATATGTGTATGCTTTCTTGATAGACTTGATACTTTTCTTGTAACCTATCACATACACAATAATAACAATTAATCTCATCAATAGTTTGTCGTTCATCAAAATAGAGAATTTAGCCATTAGGGCTTACAACTTAAAGTTGGGGTCCGTTGTAGTAATTGCTTTAGAATTGTGACTAGACGATGTGAATGTTGAGTCATAATATGAATAGTATTCGAAGAGTCCAACATTGTGGATGTCCGTTGATGGTATGGACAACACATGGTGTTTGTGTCTCATTCCGATGTGTAAGTGTTGGATTTCGACAAGTACGATTCATAGCTTACTTGTTATTTGTTTTGTGCTTGTTATTATATATGCATATGAGTCAAAATTGAGTATTATGGGGTTGGTATTCGAATGTGCAGAAATGCATTTTCCTTCACAAATTGCACTGAAAATGAGCCTAACTGGATCTCGGTCGACCGGATCTTTTGTCCATCGCCAAACCAAACTACTGAGGCTGATTGCAGATGATCGGTGATGGATTTCGGTCGACCGGGTCTGAACCCCCTCAGCCAGAGCTATTGCGGTATCCCGGGGTGCTATGGTTGGTCGATCGGACATTTGGACAATGTTTCTGTCCTATTCACGGATGACCATTCGGTCGACCGGACCTAATGTTCAAATCGTCCGAAGTGGGCTTTTTGGTCATTTTTATTTCTGTTCTTTCAAGGTTCCTTCTGGGTTTTCTAAAGGTTATATTGTGAGGTTTAATGTGTAAAATGTGGTGTACGAATGAACCTAAACCTTGCATGTTTTCAGACTTATTTTTGGGAAATCGGGAAAGCGGATTTGTGTCTTATTTGTTGTTTCATCCCAATGATGTCGATGCTTACTGGGCTTCGCAGCTCATGACTTTACTTTCTCTTATTTGCAGATGTTAGTGATTATGTGGAGCCTTAAGATGGGGATTACGATGAGGGATCCATAATGAACTTTGGGTAATAAATAACTTTCACTTTACTTTCTTTGATTCTAAGTATGTAATAACATAAACTCTAACAAGGACCGATCTAGAGCCCAAAACTTGTATGAAAAGTCAAAACTTTTAAAGGAAATTTTATTTTATTTTGTTGTAAAATTTTCTTGTAAATATCATAATTTTTTGCCTCAAATTTTTATAAAGTTTTACCATGACATATGCATTTATGCAATTTCCCAATCTCTAACTTCTAGATTTGTCCACACTTGACACACCTAATAATAGTTGACATTCTTCTGCTACAAAAAAAAAATTAGAACTTTACCTCTTTCTCCCAAAAGATTAAAGAATAATGAAAGGAATGATTGGGGGATTTAAAAAGAATCAAGACTTAATATTGGGGTGTCATTGGCCATCTTTTTGGGGGGCAAGAGAAACAACCCCATGTTGGCTGACCATTCTACATATTTTGGAAAGTCATCAAGAAATTGACAGAATAAGCAAATATCTACCACTCCAATACATGCATTGATTGTTAGTTAGAGACTCGTAGAAGAAAAATCAAAAGATGCTTTTGGCAATTTCTCCTTCACAGTTTTATTACTTTTTTATTGCTCACGTGGCTGACCTTGTGATCGGGTGGTGTTCTTAAACAGTGTTTCACAGCCTTGATGAACTAGAGAAGAGAAGGAGGAAGCAAGCATTCTCGGGCATCACTTCATCCCACTACTTTTCTTTCTTGACCGATGACTAGGCAAAAGACCAAAATGATAAAAAGACCAAAATGATAATAATGGTAGATAGACAAAGATATTGAGTGAGAATAAAATTTGAAATTGTATTCATTTTTTTTTATGAATAAAAAAATTGTATTCATTAAGTAATTGTTTTTGTTTTTGTTTTTGTTTATCATCAGAAGGAAGAAAGATAAATGCCAAATCTAAGGCTTATGATTTCAAGTTAGATATGTTATACTAAGAGCATATTCTAGTTAGCTTATAGTTTTAATTTCAATTTCACATATGAGATGGAAATGGAAATGGGTTTCAATTTCAATCCAAAATTAATAAAAAAATCATACTAAACATATGGGAGTGTTTGAAGAATCCATGGTCTTCTTCTCCAAATTTGAAGAATAACTTAAGTGATTTATTGATTTTCAATATTATTAAAATTGGTAAGAAGGATTGTGGTGAGATTATTGAATTTGGTCATAAACACATTTCCAATTCATTCAAGAAATGAGATTCAAGAATGGTCTCCTATGAATTCTTGGTCTCCAATTTCTCAAATAGATGGGAATTCATGGTCTCCAATTTCTCAAATAGATGGATTCTTGAAGCTTGATGAAGATGAAAATGGTGGGTCTTTGAAGCTTGATGAAGAAAATGGGGATGAAGATGGTTGAAGAAAAGCTTGATGAAGAAAATGGAGATGAATTTTGTTGAAGAAAACGGGTCGGTACGTGGCAAATCTTGGTTCTTCATTTTTTAGTCGAAATGCGCCTCACGTAGCCAATTACTCAATAAACTATTACTGATGTATTCTCAATTACTTATTAACTCAACTTGTATCTTAAAGTAAACCTAAAAAAGCTTATTTTTTTAAAATAGCTTATGCTTAAGTTAATAGTTTTGACTAAAAATTCATTATATAAGATAGGTTAAATACAAAATAATTATAAGAATACTTTTTCATTTGTTATTTCCCCTCGATTGCATTATGAAAGAAGATTTATTTTAATTTTCAGAGGCTTTTTTCAGTAAATAAGGACAACTTATATTATACAACCAAAGTCCCAGGGGGCTTGGGTTCCGTGATCTTAGATCTTTTAATAGAGCTTTGATTTCAAAAATAGAGTCGGCGCATCATCTAAAATCATTTCTCTCTCTGTAGAAAGATTATGTAGGCTAAGTATTTTTCTTTAGACCGATTCTTGAATGTACCTTTAAAAAAGCATACATCCTTGATTTGGCAAGGTATTCTGAAAGGAAAGAAACTACTTTAGAAGGAATGCAATGACAAATTGAAGATGGTGTGTGGGTCAACATCTGGACAAATAAATCGCTCACCACTCCTCACACTTTTAAGCTCATAGCTCCGCTGAATATGTTCTTTTTTAAAGCTATATGGCGGTTTCTAAATTTATTGACTTCCAAAATGGAATCTGGAATGTGGAACATCTCCAACGCCATTTCTCTTTTTATGAGATTAGTGAGAATTTCAAAGTCCCTCTATGTGATTCATTGCCCCGAGATCATTTTTGACGTGGACTCCATGACTCCCTCGCAATCATCCCAAAGGCATATCTCCTCAAGGTTATCCAACCATCATGATCTACATTTGAATTAACTACGGGTTTTGAATTTCACTAGACATGTCAAGAAAGCCGTGGCCCAGTGGGGCAAGCCTTGACCTGTGACCAAGAGGTCTCAGGTTCGACACCCGCCTCCTACGTGAGGCAATAAGATTCTCTAGGAGAGAATTAAAGTTGCTGACAAAAAAAAAAAAAATTCACTAGACATATTCCACTCTCGGGTAAATCCCTCCGGGATCAGCTAGGCGTAAAAGAAGATCTACTTTTAGCCTTTGAAAGATGATGGCCCGTGAGATATTAGTTTGACATCCGAGGTCAAAACTCTATACTTATGGATAAATCAACCCAACTCTTTCTTTACCCCAGAAGGCGCACCCTCTCTTGCTTTAGTCATGGAGACTATTTCAAAGAAACGCCTAAACAACTTTAAACTGGTGGGCACCCCAAAAGCATGAGACAATAGGATGAAACAGGTGACAAACTTGACAATATTATGTCTCAATTAACTAAGGTTTTTGTTACAAAATATACTAAAGTCTAAGAAAATCATATGAGGTGGTATGGTCAATCCACCCCGAAGTTGTTCAAAATATATGACAGCACATCATCGAGGAGCATAACAAGCTCTTTTCGCAGGAAAGGGAATTATATATTTTATATTAGGGACAATATGAGCATCATCCTAAAATTTCTTTAGTCTGGACTCACCTATCGTAGACGTTTCACATTCATCCAAGCTCCTCTAGTTGCTTCTTGTCCTTGTTGGATTGGTTACAATTTGTGGAGTCCTTGCTCGGTGAAACATCGTACAACCTTTTTTCCTACGCATGTTTCCAGGAAACTTAACGGAGACATTTCTAGAAACAATTTCCGCATCACTATCAACCTATCTCTCAACTAAGGGCTCAAGTTTTGGATTATTACTTGATGACACATATATTTCAGGGGTCATCGTCCTCCTAACAAGAACAACAAACTATTAGCAATGACGGAGGGGATCTCCCACGACCTTAGAGGACAACAATTTAGAGTTCAAAAATCAAAAGCAATCAAAGACAAGTCCTTTTAGTTTCTGAAGGGCTAAGGAATATCTTCGTTGCCTTAAAGAAAATTGAAAAAGTAGACATTATAAAAAATTGACTGGCCTGAAAAAAATGACGAACTATTGCAAAGGCGCAAAATATAAATTTTCAAAAAGTGAGTCTTTTTTACCCACACAATACTATCTATTTATACGACAGTGAAAAGTAATTATTGTGGTCATATATGATACACGTGGACGTTACATATTCGTCGAAGAAAAAATGATTTATCTTCAAGAAGTTATAAAGACACATGTTTTATCAGGAAAACCTACGGGTGGTATTCATTATTTAACCTCTGAGTAAGAAAAACCGACTCTTGGGATTCTTGGCGTTCCCAACATTTTTTGCAAAGAGTATTCCCCGGATCTTTATAACTCGTGGACGTGGACATACCCGAGGATAAGCTCAGGGTAAAGATGTGGGCATTTTATTATTTTCCCGAATGCTGAAATGTATATATACATTCTGCATGACAAATAACTCTGCGGTATACATGTGTAATTCTTGTTGACTCGAGGTCCAAGGTCTGACAGATTCTTGATCTCGTGCCTTCACGGTTATTGATTCAAATACCTTAGATTCAAACACCATCACCTGAGGTCTTGAGCGGCTTATGATGGGTTCCGGCCCAAGATCTACAAATGTGCCCCGGGTTGCACCGAACCCGCGCCAACATTTGACATGTGTTGAATTAAATATGTCTGGTATTTGTCAATATTTGATCTTGATTCCTTATTTTATATCCGGCTACAACATTTATATAGTAAGTGTACTCCTAATAGGCAACTACTATACTCATGAGATTTATCTACCATAAATAGCAGGTATCAATTACTGATTTCATTCATTATGAGTTACTTGCTTATCAGGCATTGAGTTCTTTTTCCGTGTCTCTTTCTCTCTAAAAAGCTAACTTTAGCATCGAAGTGTGGTTGTGATCATCCCCACCACCACTTGACTATTTTATTCTCTCACGAGTTTCTCTCTTTCCTGTGAGATCTGTTTACTTGCTAAGAGGGTGGAGCTCCGAGATTGGAACACGTTCGCCTGGTACTCATCAAATAACGAACTCAACCAAACATCAACAAAACATATAGACAAGTTCTTATAAACATATAAGAACCACAATTTAAACGAAAGAACTTGAATATAAAGAGATGGAATTATATAGAGCAAACACGAGCGATTTATAGTTGATCGATCACTAAGATCTATTTCCAATACCTTGAGCCTCAACCCAAGAATTTCCAACATTCCACTTACTTCAATTGTGGGATCAAACCGACAAATGATATTTTATGCACTCTTGCAACCCTCTTTGGATCACAATATTCTAATCTAAGTGGGTAAGTTTTACGACCCTATGAACCCTTGTACCACTTAGGGATCACCACCTCACTCTAGTCCTAACAATTGCATGAAGAATTTACAACCACTTTGAAACCCAACTCCACTACACTCACAAATGAAGCCTTGCCACAACCCAAATCCACCTCAAGGTCACACTTATGAGGGGACACAATACTAACTCACACAAAGCCCCAAGTATCTTCTTCAAGGTCACACTTATGAAGGGGTCTTGTTACAACCTCATAAACAGGCAACTCAAATACAATATAAAGATATCTCAATCTTGATACAAAATCAAGTGAGATTTATAATGAAGCTCAATTTCTAACCCTCAAATGATGGATATTATAATGATAGCTCCAATTCAAAGAATATGTGTAAAAACTATGAAAGCTCAAATGCTCGTGAAATGCTTGGGAGAAAGATAAAATTAGTTGTTTAAAACACTCCCAGGGGGTCTCTAAAAGTAGTGAAAATTTGCTCAAGCCCCAATTTTATGAGGAATAAAACCCTTTTATAGAGATTCAAAATTGGCCTTCAACGATTAAAAACGGCCTATAATTTTGAAATTCGGTTAACCGGGCAATTCCACTCCCGGTAAAATAAAATCACGGTTCCCCCTCAGTTAACCTCAATTTTCCATATTAGTACCTGAATTTTTCAAAGTTTGCAAATTAGTCCTCAAAGTTTCCAAACACCCATTTTTTAAAATCTAATCAAACTTTTGAACTTATGAGTCTTTAAACATGACAACATAAGATCCAAAAACATGTTTATAGATTTTTAAAACATTTTAGCATTTAATAAGACAAAACTTCCAAGTTTCACGTTTCACGTTTGTGTAAAAAAAACATTTTAAACAAAAAATCTTTTGGGCTTTTGAAGATGTTTCAATGAAAAAATGAATTCAAAAATAGTTTTAATGAGATTTAAGTGTAGACACATATCAAATAAACTAGTTACAAGGGATAGGAAGATAATTCATAACTAATTCTTCTTGAGTCTTTGGCTTCCAAGATCTTCTTCAATGTTGTGAGCTCCATCCAAAGTCTCCTTATTCAAGCTTGTCGTGATATTCAAAGAATGCTTCTCAAGATTGCTTGTCAATATTGATCTTTTCATAAGCTTTGTCCTTCAAGATTGGTTAATCTCGTCATGTTTTCAAATATGATATCAACTTCTTATAGTTCTGCTTGAGAACAAACATATCATCCTCTTTGAGTATTGTGAAGTCCTTTAAATTCTTCAAGTGTAGCTTGATTTGACTTCTACAACATAGCATGGTTCTTCTCATTTGATCAACTTTATTGTAGCATAATGAACATTTCTATGTTGAACTTCTTTAATCTTTGCATAGCTTCTTCTTCTAGACATCTTCTTTGATATTCATAGTTGTCAAAGAATTATTTCTTTAGCAACAACCTTCTTGAATATTGATCAACTATCATCTCCTATTCTCATTTTCATCAATCTTAGTGTGAGATATAAGATCAAGCTTCAAAACAGAAACTCACACAAATATTATAAAGGTCTTTACTCAGACTCGTTCCTTCATTGTTTTATCTGGGATGGGCTTCCTTGTGAGTTACCTAACCCCCTTAGAAAGGTCTTTACCCTTATGTGTCACACCCCGAAACCGGGTGATGACCTGGCAGTATCTCATATGCCAATGAGGCACAGAACTAAGGCGGAATAGGATGGTATGTTATACTATTACTAAAGGAAACACAAATTCCTACATTAATTATCAGAGTTTTACAAAATCCAACATTAAGTAAAGGAAGTTAACTATAAGTTATTGCATGACAAAGTTCAAATACATAAAAGGAATTTAACTATTACATAATATATTATGATTCACTCATTTTAGTCCCCATCCTATTGCGCCACATAGTCACCTTTATTGGGTAGTTCATTATCTACAAATAAAAGAAATAAAGACATGAGCTATAAAGCCCAGTAAGCATCAACACCCTAGGGATAAAACATTAAATGAGTCTCAAAACACTTTTCCATATTCCCAAATCAAATGTGAAAACATGCAAGTTTAGGTCCCTTCACTAGACACATTTAACACATGAAAACCTCCCTGAACAACCTTTAGAAAACACTAGAAGGTACCAAGACAACCAGAAATCATTATGACCAACTCTCCGACTTCGGTTGACCTGGAAACTACCACCGGTCGATCGAAAGGTCTATAGAAAACAGGACAACAAACTGCTCAAAGTCCGGTTGACCAGTATCATCCAACGGTCGACCGACTTTACCTTTGGGCGAGGGGTTCACTAACCCGGTCGACCTACTCAGACCCGTAATTCCCTCGTCCGTTTTGTCTCAGTACTTTGAGTCGGACGATGGATTGGTGCTCCGGTCAACCGAGATCCAGTCAATCAATTTTTCAATGCAAATTTGTGAAGAAAAAGTGCATTTCTGCACAATCCGAATTCCAACCCCAAAAACGCCAGTTTTGATGCATATGTACATATGAATGACAAATATAAACACATAAACAAATAAGACATAAACCATACTCGTTAAATACAACATTTGAGCATAAAAAATGTGACACAAGTTCCATGATTTCACTTATCCCAACATAGAGACATACACAACATTGGAACCTTCGAATTAGACTCATGCTATGACACACATTTCATAAGGCATGGCTTCTCTTTCAGTGTGATTCGACCACTATATCTTAACGTAATGTATGGTGCGTCGCCTCAGAATCTGATCCTTGAGATCCAGTATCCTTATTGGTACCTCTTGATATGACAAATCTTCTTGAAACTCCAAAGGTTCCACTTCCAATACATGACTAGGATCTGACACACAACGTCTTAGTTGCGACACATAGAATACATTGTGTATTCGTGACAGCATTGGCGGTAATGCAAAACGATAGGCAAGATCCTCTACTTTTTCCAATATCTTATATGGTCCTACATACCTTTGACTTAGCTTTTCACTTTTACCAAACCGCATCACCTCTTTCGTTGGCGATATATATTTGTTGCCCCCGGGATGATGAGGGATCATCATTGAAGATAAAAGAGGTCATTCATCAAAATGACCAAGTCCTTAACTCATGTATTCCAAATACGAGTTTCCGAGTAAAGCCTTCGTTCCAAGTGTTTAAAGTATTTAATATAAAGGCTCAAGAGACAAAGAAGCCTTCCAAGAATGCAAGGCACAAGGATCAAATCCATCTAATAGCATTTGAAGGCAAGATACACAATTGGAAGGAAAACGGCTAAAGGGCATTTTAGGAAACTTGTAAATTAAAGTCTATTCTAGATTTTAATTAGAAATTTCAGGAGTCTGAAACACCACAACAAGCGAAACTAACTTGTTGATATAGTAACTCAAGAATGAATGAAGTTCTACAAAGAAAATCAATTCATTAAGTAACTAAGGAATAACCTTAAAATATCATAAATCAATTCTATCAAATCTAAATAATACTTGGACGAAATCTCACTTAAATAGAGTGGAATTTCGGCTCAATTGAACCCACAAGGAAGAATCCTAATTAAGTTAGAATTCTCCTATCCTAAGAATAGTAAACTACTACAACTGAACCACTAACTAAACACATGGACAACATGTCTTTTATTATAGCCTACTACTAGATAATGGCGGCTAACATACTTAATAAATAAATAACATACACCTGAAATTTCTAATTAAAGTCTAGAATAGACTTTAATTTACAAGTTTCCTAAAATGCCCTTTAACCGTTTTCATTCCAATTGTGTATCTTGCCTTCAAATGCTATTAGATGGATTTGATCCTTGTGACTTGCATTATTGGAAGGCTTCTTTGTCTCTTGAGCCTTTAGATTAAATACTTTAAACACTTGGAACAAAGGCTTTACTCGGAAACTCGTATTTGGAATGCAAGAGTTAAGGACTTGGTTATTTGGATGAATGACCTCTTTTATCTTCAATGATGATCCCTCATCACGGGATGTACTGAAAACTTAGAACTGTGACCTTCTTGCATAATTTTCGTTCTCAACCCCAAATCAGAAGGCACACACAAACGACCCTGATACCTCAAACTACCGTCTTCATGAATCCCAAAATCTGATTCTTCACCCGACTGTACCATATTTCGTTTCCTTTCCAAACTGGATCGATTTTCTACCCTTCTTTTATCCTACCCAAGAGTGTCGGTTGAGCTACCAAAGTTGCCAAAACGTTAGTGGTTGACTCAGCGACCTCTAAACTCAGCTATCAAACATGGTTGTTCCGAATAAAACATGCTAGTTGTCCCGAATTCTTTCTACTTAGGGTATCAGCTACCCGATTAGCTTTCCGGGTGGTAGCTAATCATGAGGTCGTAGTTCTTAAGCAACTCTAACCATTGACTTTGTCTCATGTTAAGTTCATTTTGGTTGAAAAGGTACTTTAGGCTTTGGTGATCGGTAACCACCTCACAAGGTTATCCATAAAGGTAGTGTCTCCAAATCTTCAAGACAAATACTGCCGCTGGCAATTCTAAGTCATGTGTAGGGTATTTCTTTACATATGACTTCAACTGTCTCAAGCATAGGCTATTACCTTACCATTCTACATTAAAACACATCCCAACCCTATGTCTGATGCATCACAGTAGATAGTAAAACCCCCAGACTCTTCAGGTAGTGCCAAAATAGGTGCAGTAGTCAAACACTCTTTCAATTTCCGAAAACTTTCTTCAGAATCTGAACCCCACTCAAACTTCACCCGTTTTTGTGTCAACTTCGTCAATGGTGCAGCGATTCTGGAAAAGCCTTCAACAAAATTTTGGTATTACCCTGGGTACCCCAGAAAACTTTGAATCTCCGCCACTGTTTTTGGCCGAGGCTAGTGAACAATCGTCTCAATCTTACTTGGATATACTGACACCTCTTCAACTGATACTATATGCCCAAAAAACGTTATACTTCTCAGCCAAAATTCACACTTACTAAACTTAGCATACAACTTCATCTTCCTCAAAATTTCCAACACCAATCTAAGATGCTCTTCACGAGCATCATCTTATGGTGAACAAATCAAAATGTCAATGATGAAGACCACCACGAACTTATCTAAACAGCCCTTAAACACCCAATTCATCATGTCCATGAAAGTCGGCGGAGCATTAGTCATACTGAATGGCATAACAAGGAACTCATAGTGCCCATTCCGTGTTTGAAAGGCATTTTTGGGAATGTCTTCTGGTTTGATTCGAAGTTGATGATAACCCGATCATAGATCAATCTTAGAGAATACTTCCGCACCCTTCAACTGATCAAACAAGTCGTCAATGCGAGAAAATGGATATTGGTTCTTGATTGATATATTGTTAAGCTCACAATAGTCTATGCACATCCTCATACTTCCATCCTTCTTGTTCACAAATAAAACCGGAGTGCTCTAAGGTGAGACACTTGGCCTTATAAACTTCTTGTCAAGAAGTTCTTGGAACTGATCCTTCAACTCCCTTAATTCCACTCGTGCCACACGATACGGGGCCTTAGAGATTGGCTCTACCCAGAGTTGTAGTAGGATCTCAAAGTCAATTTCCCTGGCAGGTGGAACACCCAGCAAATCATCAGGAAAAACATCCCCGTACTCTCTCACTACAGGAACATCCTCAAGTCAGACTTCCTTCTTATCATACTTCAGCACTGCGTAAGCCAGAAAAGCTTCGCAGCCCTTTTTGATAAACTTTTTTTGCCTTCATCGCCGAGATTACAAGTATACTACGACCACTCTTCCTCTTATCAAAACCCAGAAACTCTACTACTTCTTTTTCCCAACTGTAAATTGTATCTTCCTTTCCCAGCAATTCATTAAAGCATGATGAGCAAACAACCAATTTATACCCAAAATTACATCAAAATCAACCATCGGTAACCTTTTTTCCTTCATCGTCGAGATTACATGTATACTACAACCACTCTTCTTCTTATCAAAACCCAGAGACTCTACCACTTCTTTTTCCCCAACTGTGAATTGTATCTTCCTTTCCCAGCAATTCATTAAAGCATGATGAGCATACAACCAGTTTATACCCAAAATTACATAAAAATCAACCATCGGTAACTGTATAAGGTCAACTTATAGTACATTATGGTCTATTTCTGCCCGTCACCCATTATGTATCAAATTAGACTCTATATTTTTTCCATTAGGTACCATTACCCTATAGGTGTCCAACCAACAAGTATGGAAGGTCTTAAGTACTTTAGCAAATCTATGTGACACAAAAGAATGGGTAGCTCCACAATCAAAGAGTATAAGTGCATGTACCGAGTTGATTAGAAGCGTACTTGTGACCACATCAGAAGCATCCCTTGCCTCTTGTTGAGTTAAGGCAAAAACCCGTACATTAGGCTTCTGTCTTGTATCACCAATCTTTGGTGGTGCTGCTGACGTCTGCCTATTAGTTGGAATAGGCATGGTGCACTGATTGACTACATGCCCAGGCTTCCCATATCTGAAACAAATTCTGATGTCCCAATGACATTCCCCCGGATGTCTTCTACCACACTTGTTACATATCAGTGCAACTTGATACCTACCTGATGCTCTTGCAGTTCCCGCAACGCTAACCATATTAGCTCCAGTCCTTACCCCTGGCCTAAAAGTGTTGGTAGGCCCCGATGTGGGGACAATCCTCTTTCGAGCCAAAGGTGAATTGATGTTAGGACGTGAGCCTTGACCGTGTGACAGTAGCAAAGTTTCTCTTTAATTTTCTTTCCAAATATGATATATTGAACTCCGCCTCAATACTCAAACTTCTTTGATAAACCACCCTAAAAGTGCTAGGAGGGTTACCAGAAAGCCTACCCCCAATCTTGGGCAACAGTCCCATCATAAATCGTTGGGTTCTCATCTCTAGGTCTTGAATTATATTAGTAGCATACTTCCCAAGGCATTGAACTATTTCGCATATTCAAACACTGACATATTTTCCCATTACTTAAACTCGAAGAACTAATTTTGTCTTTCCATTCGGAATGTATGAGGAAATTATTGTTCCAGAAAGGCATTCCTGAACAGTACCCAGGTGATGGGTTGTCCCCCTTGTTGATAGATAGAGAAAACACACCTCCACCACTCTGCTGCCCTTCTAGTGAGGGATGCAACTACCACATCTGCCTTGGCGCCCTCCAGCCATTCCTCAACCAGATCTGGGGTCATGGTACCAACAAACTATACTATCCAAAACAATATAATTAGTACGACTAGTTTTTACTACTTTTATTTTACTTTCCCTGTATTTTTTCATATTAGTAATATATATCTTTTTCTACCAAAAAAAACAAAACAAATTATACCATCCACATCTTCTTCAACCTCTCATAATAACTTTCTGGATCTGCTTCCACCCTTGGTGCCCTAAATTGCCCCAGACTTTGATTAATTTGGTTCTGTTGGTTTTGTAGGACCTTAGTCAAGTTGTGCTGGTACTGTTAGTAGTGCCCTAGGACCATTAGCATATGTTGTACGTTTTATATCTATTTGAGCGTTTCATATGAATAGTTAATTTTGCTTATGAACATCAAATGCGTGATTTGATAGTAAAACTCATTTGCTTATGTAATTACTATTCTAGTTGTCCCTAGTTTTATGTAATCTAGTTTACAATGAAATAAAACTAGTATGATGTTTGATTGATGATTACGTTTTACTAATCATGTGTAATGAATACAAATCATATCATAGATGCAATATATAGGGATACATTGTATTGGACGTGATCCGTTAGAGAAGTAATACTTCATGGTCCTTAGTCATAAGTATTACTTCCTCAATACTATTTTAGAATCCTTAGACCTTATGTCTCCATTGATTCTAGCATGAATGGATCCACGTTTTGACTCAGTCGTAGGTTGCTTTTAATCGAGTAATCAATACGACTGATGATTGGATGTAGCGTCCTATCATGGCTTGAATGTGAGAGGCATTGTAAG
Organism: Vinca minor; assembly: GCA_026122235.1. Taxonomy (NCBI): domain Eukaryota; kingdom Viridiplantae; phylum Streptophyta; class Magnoliopsida; order Gentianales; family Apocynaceae; genus Vinca; species Vinca minor. Next base: position 144,206 of record JAOCZM010000229.1, read on the forward strand.
GAATTTGTCCCTCTCTATTATTAGAGAGAGATATACATGGGACCCTCGATAGGGAAAGACTGTCTAAATGCATGGCCGTGCTCAAATCTAATTTGATAAAGTGGTTATCAAATACTATTTGTTGGAACAGTCTACCTAGAGATCGAGCATAAATATAATTAAGCTTAATATGGGTGACGACTACCATGCCTTATGCTTAATTAGGATATCGCGAGACAAAGGGATTAAATAGTGGATTGATATTAGGTTCCACCGTAAATTCATTCACTTTGGGTAGTCACAATGACCTGCTAGGGACCGCTTGTGATTTATGAACACATACTACTACTAAGTATGTTTTCATTGCCACTGTGAGATGAACCTACAGGGTCACACGCATAGATGAGCTAACGAGCTTCATGTCCAGATTCAATGAACCTAGAATGTGTCTAGGTTCATTGTATCTGACATTTATTTTTCTGAGAATAATAAAGCGTTATTATTCGAATTATGGGTAAGGGGCATTTTCGGTATTTGGTTAATAGCTGGGATTACGTGGGAGTTATTATCCGATAAAGACTCCCACTACCAGCAGAAGTCTAGGGTACGTGGGAGTTAAAGACTCCCACTGCCGAGAGAAGTTGAGGATGTGAGAGTTGGTTATGGGAACAAACTCTCATACCCTATATAAACCACTCTTGGCCGAAACCCTAGGGTATGAATTTTTCAGCCGCAATTAACTAAAGCCAGCCGAAATCATAAATTGTATTCTGCCTTCTCCCTTTCTCCCTAATTCCAGAAACTCAGAAAAACGGAGAGCTAGCACTCGCTGCCCGTTTCGTCGCGTGGATACCGGTAGGGAGTAATTCCGCAAAGGGAATTCCGTTGGTGGCAGCAAAGCATCCAAGAAACAGGATCTTCCATTCAAGAATCGGATTCTTGAGCCAAAAATTGTAAGTCTTTTTCTCGGTTTTTCGATTCGTTTACGTATGAGCGGATCCTTCAGGGGAGGACTCATGGGTGTTTGGAACGAGTTTCTGCCCATGAATCCCTTCAGGTACTGCATCAACTGAGTCATCAGATTAAATGTTGTTCCATAGTCAGTCGGCATGGTTGGGTTGACTGGTGGTGGTGATGGTGGTACAAACTATACCCGGCTTGATTACCCCCAACCGGTTGCTGGCTTGATAAACCCACAAACTGACGTCGTGTACCCCGTGAACCCTGACGGCCCAAATAAGCTATCAAAATGTTCAAGTCGTCGTCGATGTTGGCTTGGTTACGTTCCATCCTTCCCCACAGAATACCCATAATATATGGTAAGAAATAAATTTTCATAGAATGCTCAACAAATTGAAAACATAACATGGTATAGCAGATAACATATATAACAACCAAACAATCAGATAAAATCATGTGTATACATACCGTCATGGTACTGCCGATTACATCCTTTCGTCCATTTTTCTGTATACATACCGTCAAGCCAATCATGTGTCTCACATGTGATACACTTTTTAAGGGTATTTTGGTCATTTTAACATATTTCTCTCAAGAAAAATTTGGGTACTAAATTATTAAACAAAATAACTATTAATAGTCAATTTAAATTAACTAAAACATCTAACATCTAAACCCATCCCCTCCCCCCTCCATCTTTCTCCGCCTCCCCACCCCACCCCACAACCGCAATCCACCGTCACCTCCAGATTGAAGCTTCTCTTCTCACCATAACAATTTTCAGAAACTCCATTAAAATTCCGCACTCAGAGAATACATTAAATTCAATTGCAAGATTGAGAAGGAAAACAAAGAACATAAGTTTATTAAAATTAAACAATTTTCAAGAAAATCCATCACAATTCAGCAATTAGAGAAGAACCCAGATAGAAAACCAATTCTTAATAAAGCCCAATTCTAACCCATTTGGATAGTGATTCAAATGGAAAATTCAAAACCCACCACAACAACATAGAATCATATTAGCAATCATGCAGGACCAAATTTAATTTCATTTCATTTCATTTATGCAAAAAAACAATCTATGTATGCTTTTTTTTTTTTTAACCAAAAAGATTAGACGACGGTGGCGGCAAGGCAAGATTATTCATTGATTCGTGTTCTTTCATTTTATGGAGTGATGGCTTCATATATGTCTTTGATCCGGGGAAAATAAGAAGTGTTACAGTTAAAGGCCGTGGCGAATTTAAATTTACGCGCAGAAGTCTTCACTCAGCTTGGCTTATAGCAGGCACTGTTTATGAGAAGTTTGTCTTTGGGGAATGGTTAAAGTATGAGAAGCAAGGAGAAGAGCTCATTTTTGACTTGCTATTGTCTTGTGAAAAATGCGATAAAGAATTCAAGATGATTGATATTGCCTCTGAACGGCTTGCAAGCACAAACTTACGTTCTCCTGGAACTACTGTGAGAAATAGGCATTCTGTTTCTCGAATTGTTTCTTTTCTGATTGGTGATGGGAAATTTGTTTGTGAAAGGCAGAAGATTACTTGTCTTTCAGCTCCATTTCATGCCATGCTTAATGGATGCTTTACCGAATCATTACTCGAGGGACAGGTTTCACGAGTTCGGCCTTGAGGACAAGGCTGATCATAAGGGGGAGGGAGTGTCATGACTGGGAAGGATTGGTGGTGAAAGGAAGAGCCAATTTCATATTTCAGCAATGAGGAACGGTGGTCATGAGCAGGGGAGGTCAAAAGAGTAATTTAGCTAGCCTTTTAAATTACCTAAATGAAGTGATGTCGTTTTATGCTTCAGCAAAACGACATCACTCAGCTATATCTACTGAGCTTATTTCGAATTACAAAGGAGATGAGCAGCTGTTGTCTTGCCATTTGAGGAGAAGGAATCTCCAAGGATCACTGTTGATCCTTGATCCTGTCAGAAGCAATGCTGAGCTGGAGGGAGCAGATCCTTTTGGGGATCCCAACCTCTAGGTATAAAAAGGAATCTGCTGCTGAGGGAGAGGGCATCGAGATATTTGAAACCAAAGTGGCTTAAGCCAATTCTTCCCTCTGTGAGTTTTCCTTCATTCTTAAACACTTTCTTACCCCAATTCCATCCAGATTCTATATCTATCTTGTTATTGAATAGCTGGTGCCTTGCCATTGCAGATTGACGCTCAAACTGTCTGAAGTGGAGATTGTATCAGCTAGAGTTTGCTATTTCTTTCCTTATCTAGATACTATTTCAGTTAGCTCATTAACTGTAATTAGTAGTTGGCTTCTCATTTCCCTCTATGTTATTTCTTAGTTCTTATCAATTTGTTTCAGTTATTCTAGTGGCAGTGATCCGTTGACTTGATATGTTATTACATTGGGGGAGCCCTGACTCTATTTTCTATATTAATGCTAAGTGGTGTTGCTGCTATTGTTTGCTGGGTTTATTTGCTTGTTCATTGAGTGATTTACCGTGTGTTCCTAAGTGGGGACATGACAAATTGGTATCAGAGCAGTTCAATCCTAAGGGACTGTGAGGTTATGGCTAACAATAAAAACCCAAATTTGGAATTCCCTACATATGACAGCTACACTAGTGCCAGTGACTGGAGGGATGGATGTAGGGATTATTTTCAGCTCTACCAAGTTGAAGAAGGGGAGAAAATCACAATGTCTAAAGAAAACTTTAGAAACGGGGCTTTTACGTGGGCATGATGTCACATACGTAATCATCCCAATGAGAGTTGGGAGCAGTTTGCCGCTGCAATATGTAATAGGTTTGAAGAGAAGATTGTTGCCACAGATGAATCTCCTAATGTAGTAAAGGAACCAAAGCAAGATGAGATTGAGAATGAGAAACAACAAGCTACTGATGAAGCTGATAGGGGAGTGGCACCGTATTTCAAAGATGAGGTGAAGCAAATAATTAGGATTTTGCCTAAAGAGAGACAAACTGCTCTGTTCTGTGCTACACAGACTAAGAAGGTTGAGGATCTTCCACGATTATCCTTTCAGACAAATCCAGTCTACATTGATGTGGATGATGGAAGGAAAATGACCACTAATGAGGGCTTCAACAAGGCTATGTTGTTATCCCAAGTGCCAAGAGATTTATTCTTCTTTATTCTCTCTTGAAGAGGAATCAGAAAAAGAAAGTGAATGTAGAGATAATGAAAGAGGCAGAGTTCTTTGGATATCATTTTATGTCAACGAGTCATAGGGCAATAATAATATGGGACCCTTGTACATATTCTTGCATCCGTACTATCGATTCGGGATATGGATTGTGCGGCCATTTTGTTCCTGGTAATACGTCGGTTGTTGTTGGTACAAAGGTGTCGAATGTTCAGATGTCATTCTTATTTAAGCTTGCTGCTAATTCGACTATGTTGGCTCTTTTTGTGAGCCCAGCAACTGAGTTGATAGGCTATGGTCAAGGGTAGGCGCATCTGCTTTCAACGAATTGCGAACTGTTGTTTTCTCTAAAGTAGCTCTGCGGGCAATCAGATCAGCTTCTAGGAAGGTGTTCTCTCATTTACATGAACTAGACCTACGATATCATCTAAGTCAAGAAAATGGAAGTCTGAATCGAATTATTAATCGTGGGAGCCATGCTATTAATTTTATTTTTTCCTCCATGGTAATTAATGTTGTACCGACTATATTAGAGTGGCGAACCAAGTTTAGGAAGGAAATGAATAAAGCTGATCAGGATGCAAGTCCAAGGGTGATTGATTCTCTTATTAATTATGAGACAGTGAAATGTTTCAACAGAAAGAGTTTTGAAGCTGAGAAGTATGGATGTTCGAAGTTAGCAAGTGTGATATTTGATAAGATGATGGACAAAGACTATGTTTTATGGAAAACTATGATGTCAATTTATGCATATAATAAGTAATTCTATGAGGTTTTGGAGTTGTTTGAGTGTATGGAGAGCAAGATGCTGAAGATGGGTAAGGTATCAACTATAAGTGATTTATTGGCAGTTTCTGTGAGTGTGATGAAGGTTTTAGAAAAGAGATCAGAGATTCATGACTGTGCCGTAAAACAGAAAATTGATTCGAATGATATGATTGCTACCCCTTTGATGTCAACTTATGCTAAATGTGGTATGCTTGGATCAGCATTGGTCGTATTTAGCAAGATGTTTTTAAAAGAGGTGGTAACATGGAATGCTCTGATAAATAGTTATGCAAATACTGGAGGTCCTTGTGATGCAAATTTGATGTTATCTGAGTTAAGGTTGTCTCCATTGCACCCAGATTCATTGACAATTGCTGATGCTGCTTACAAGAATGGGTTTACTTTGCTCTCAGTTGAGAAGAGTTGTTCAATGGCTTCGAATTTAGAATTTTGGAAACAATTGCACACCGAAGTTGTTAAAGAGAAGAATGTCGTGTCGTTGAATACACTCCTATCTGGATTATATAGCGATCAAACTTATGATCTAGGACCATCAATTTTTAAAAAGATTCTTGCAGAAGGTGTGGTGCCCGACCAGTCTACAATTGTAAGCATCTTCAAATCCTGTGCCAACCTGTCAAACATTAATTTTGGTGAGCAAGTGCATGCACACTTAATCAGGCGTGATCTTGGGAGGGACGGTTATGCAGGAAATAGGCTGATTGACATGTATGCGAAGGGCGGATGCCTGGAAAATGTAAAAACGATATTTAACAGAATGAATGAAAGGGATGCTGTCACTTGGACAATTCCTATTTCAATTCTTTCTCAGACCGAAGAATATCGAGAGAAAGTAGCGCAGTATTTCAATCATATGCAAAGAGAAGGAGTCAAGGAAATATATGTTAAGGGAAGAGCTGCCCTGGGAAAATACATAGCAAATTCTTTTATAAAAATGTTGACCCTTGCTCTCAAAGGTCCTAATCTCATTGATTCGTGTTCTTTCATTTATGGAGTGATGGCGTCATATATGTCTTTGATCCGGGGAAAATAAGAAGTGTTACAGTTAAAGGCCGTGGCGAATTTAAATTTACGCGCAGAAGTCTTCACTCAGCTTGGCTTATAGCAGGCACTGTTTATGAGAAGTTTGTCTTTGGGGAATGGTTAAAGTATGAGAAGCAAGGAGAAGAGCTCATTTTTGACTTGCTATTGTCTTGTGAAAAATGCGATAAAGAATTCAAGATGATTGATATTGCCTCTGAACGGCTTGCAAGCACAAACTTACGTTCTCCTGGAACTACTGTGAGAAATAGGCATTCTGTTTCTCGAATTGTTTCTTTTCTGATTGGTGATGGGAAATTTGTTTGTGAAAGGCAGAAGATTACTTGTCTTTCAGCTCCATTTCATGCCATGCTTAATGGATGCTTTACCGAATCATTACTCGAGGACAGTTTCCTGAGTTCAGCCTTGAGGACAAGGCTGATCATAAGGGGGAGGGAGTGTCATGACTGGGAAGGATTGGTGGTGAAAGGAAGAGCCAATTTCATATTTCAGCAATGAGGAACGGTGGTCATGAGCAGGGGAGGTCAAAAGAGTAATTTAGCTAGCCTTTTAAATTACCTAAATGAAGTGATGTCGTTTTATGCTTCAGCAAAACGACATCACTCAGCTATATCTACTGAGCTTATTTCGAATTACAAAGAGAGAGAGCATTTGCTTTGTCTTGCCATTTGAGGAGAAGGAATCTCGAGGATCACTGTTGATCCTTGATCCCTGTCGAAGCAATCGTTTGAGCTGGAGGGAGCAGATCCTTTTGGGGATCCCAACTCTAGGTATAAAAAGGAATCTGCTGTTGAGGGAGAGGGCATCGAGATATTTGAAACCAAAGTGGCTTAAGCCAATTCTTCCCTCTGTGAGTTTTCCTTCATTCTTAAACACTTTCTTACCCCAATTCCATCCAGATTCTGTATCTATCTTGTTACTGAATAGCTGGTGCCTTGCCATTGCAGATTGACGCTCAAACTGTCTGAAGTGGAGATTGCATCAGCTAGAGTTTGCTATTTCTTTCCTTATCTAGATACTATTTCAGTTAGCTCATTAACTGTAATTAGTAGTTGGCTTCTCATTTCCCTCTATGTTATTTCTTAGTTCTTATCAATTTGTTTCAGTTATTCTAGTGGCAGTGATCCTTTGACTTGATATGTTATTACATTGGGGGAGCCCTGACTCTATTTTCTATATTAATGCTAAGTGGTGTTGCTGCTATTGTTTGCTGGGTTGATTTGCTTGTTCATTGAGTGATTTAGCGTGTGTTCCTAAGTGGGGACATGACAATATGATTGGAGAATTTCAAATTTCCTATTGCAATTTTCTGGTGTTTAATTTTCTAAATTTCTATGTTTGGCATGAACCTTGCCTGAATTTCTGCTGCTGCTTGGGATTTTGCAATTAAGGAAAACAGCACAGACTCTTCAATTATCGCTTAAAAAACAATCACCAAAGCACACACACATCAAATCAAATTTTATTTTTCTTAAAAAAGGCCACCCAAAATTATATAAACACAAGAAAAGAAAGTATAGGAAGGCAAAAATTAATTTAAAGGCGAAAATAATAATAAAAAAAGAGGGGAATTGTTGCTGCTGTTCTAGCGAAGCTGCTGGTTGAAATTTTATTTTTATTATTTTGTTGTTTATTTGCATTTGAGTGGTCCAATGTTTTTGCCCCAAAAGTTCTTGCTTTTTGGGTCGGATTAGATTCTGAGAGCAAGACAAATAAGAACTCTAGTTTTTGGGTTTGTTTTAGGAGGCGTTGATTTTTCTAGGGTTTGTTTGAGGAGGCTCCAATCTTTTTGATGGTTGTTGGGTTTGCAGGTGGTGGTGGTGGTGGAAGAAGGGTGGGGTGGAGGAAAAAAATTTATGTGGTGGACATGGAACACTTCTGATATGGACCGGGTCCACTGGACCATACGGTACAGATTTGGCCACATTAATGCATTTCCTTCTCTCTCCTCATTCTGCATTGATGTGGCCAAATCTGGACCACATGGACCCGGTCCATATCAGAATTTTCCTGTGGACATGAGTTGTATGTGGGGTCATAAACCACTTGGTTCACGTTAAATCACATCACCTCTTTTGATAAAAAAAAAAGCCACTTTACTTGCACCAAAAGGGGGAGCGTTTTTATTTTTTTTAATCAAAAGAGTGGTGTGGCTCAATGTGGATCAAGTGGTCTATCATCCCACGTATAGTCCAGGTTCACAACAGAATTATTCGTCTAGAGGGGGATGGGATGTGTTTAAGTTTTATTTTTTAGTTAATTTAAATTGAGTATACATAGTACCCAAATTTTTCTTGAGAGAAATATGTTGAAATGTCTAGAATACCCTTAAAAAATGCCTCACATGTGAGGCACATGTCTGACTTGATGGTATCTAGACAAAAAATTGGACGGAAGAACGAAAATGGCAGTACGTAAATACGTGTAGGATGTTAATAGTTAAAATTAATCATTTAGGAGATTAAACGCCTTTACAAACATCATTTAGGACGAAATGGGCGGTTTTGCTTGAAAATAGAAGTATTAATGTTTTTTTGTGTGGAATAAAGTAGTATTTGTTGTAATATGATGAATGACCAGGCCCATAATGCCCATAGAGGATGAGGCCCATGAACCAAAGGGTTTTTACCACTATAAATAGAGGTCTTTGGTTCATAACAATATACATCTAATTCTCTTCTCCTCTCCCAATTTCTCCTCTCTTTCTCTATATTATAACACGTTATCAGCACGAAACTCTGCCAATTTGTTTTGAAAGAAAATTATAGGTTTGTTATTATAATTTTTCTATAGATCGCTTTGATATTGTGGCTTCAAATCAATTGAAGTACACAATAAATCTAGCATCTCTATTTTATTATTGTTTTGAATTTTTGATATTGATGTTGTAGATCTGTTTTTTTTTAAGTAGTTCTAAATCTATATGAAGGCGATGTGTGCAAATTGAAACGGCCAGATACCACTAATCCACTTATGCATATACTATGAATGTTTTTGATTGCTCATCAATATTGAGTATGATTAGTATTGTTGTGGCATCATTTTCGCCTGATTTATTGTATATTTTTGTTTGTATAACTCGTTTATATATTGCGGCTTCAAATCAATTGGAGTACGCAATAGATCAACCATTTCTACCAAATTTAAAATAAAATAAAATAAAATCCTAAATCTATATGAACATCGATTATGCCGCCATATGTAATGCTTTAGATCTGTATTGCGTCAATGAGAGAGATCAGAATCTGTTTTTACATTCATGAAGGGAATGGTTATGTTCATTCTATTTGTTACTATTTATTAGTAAAAAAAAAAAAAAAAAAGGAATTTGTTTCTGTTTCCTTTCTCCTGGCCCGAGATCAACAGTGAAGGGAGAAGAAATTCAATGTTCCCCATTTTTAAGTTTTCACGGTAAGTTTGATTCCTCTTTTAATTTTATAGACAATTTTATTTATTTATTATTAAAATTTTAATTGTATCAATATTCCTGAAGAATATTAAACGATTACTCTTGAAGTAGTAATTGTATAAATTAATATTATTAAATGTTTTTGAAGAACATCATCTAATATTCCTGAAGAATATTATTTATTCCCGAAGAATATTATCAACATCTTTTGATTTGATTGTGTTTCGGATTTGATCAGTTACATTTTTTTTATTGTTTATATTATTATTCCGTATATATTCCAGAAGAATATTATTATTCATTAATTATTTAATCCAGAAGAGTATATTGTAATTTAAAATTACTTGAGTAATATAGGAATATTATTCTTGGAGTATATTCGACCACAAGTTTTGGTTATGTAATTGAATTGCATATATTAATTGCATATATATAAATGCTATATAAATGATAGCAAATTGTCATATATTTATGGTTTTTGTTATGGCAGCAATCTACATTCCATGAATCACTATTCAATATTTTTTTTTCTTTTCATTTATTATTGTTATCTAGAATCTTAAAAAAAAAATCAATATTCCTGAAGAATATTGCACGATTACTCCTGAAGTAGTAATTATATAAATTAATAATATTAAATGTTCTTGAAGAACATCATCTGCTATTCTTAAAAAAAAAAAAATTATTTATTCTTGAAGAAAATAAATACAAATTGTTTAAACTTGACCACCAGAAGATGGTTAAATCAAATATTATAGACAAATATACGACTACCAGAAGATGTTGTATCAAATTATTATATACGAATCTACAACCACTAGAAGATGGTTGTATGATCAAACAAATTATTGTTGTTTATTCTTAACCACTAGAAGATGGTTGCAGAATAACGACATATGTTGGCCCTCAATTTTGAGGGACATGTTTATATTTCGAAAAAAAAATGCAAGCCTCAATTATGTTCCTGTAGTAACAATTATTGAGGAAATAGATTCCAAAAATTGTTTTCCTCACATCTCCATTGGTCTAAGTAAGAGAATTATACATTAAATTTCGTGGAATCAATTACGAATGATTATCACAATATAAGAGAAACCCAACAAATTGTTGGTACATCATTCCCTGAAGCGAATGTGATTGAAATTTTATTGTCTATGAGAAAGACAATTTGACTCAACAATTATTGTAGAAAATTAGTATGATTGATTATCACCTGAAGTGGTAAAAATGTAAATGTGTAATATCTTATTTTATGTTTTGATGAACTTGTATTTAATAGTTTGGAGATGTATTAGAAATTTTGGACTGTAATTATATTTCTAATGTTTTGTATTTTATTTCAGATTACTTTTAGTTATTTAAGTTTCATTTACTATTAAAAACAAAAGCTCCTGAAGAGTTTGTATATTGAAGAGTTCTAGTAGAACTAATTTATTAATAACTCTAAACGAGTTAGTTCATCAAGAAATTTGAAACAACGCTTCCTTTATAATAGTTCCTGAAGAACTATAACTATTCATACTAGTAGATGAAATGCTCCAGAAGAGCTAAAGGATTAAAATCAGTTTCAATACTTTTTATAAATGTTTACAATATAAATAATATTGTACAATTCAAGTAGAAATAGTCGATTAAAAGCTCCTGAAGAGTTATTTGATTAAAGACTCTTGAAGAGATCTATGAAATCGATTATTATCTATAATTTCCTTATAAAGATTCATTTAGATAGTGGACAAATGCATTTTTCAATCATTGCTATTGTTATTAGCAAATAATGCATTGAAGAAATTGCTATTTATCTCTTATAAATTATATTGTACTGTAAATAATTGCATTGAAATGCATTATTGATTAAGCCTGAAGCTTACTTGGTTAAAGAAATATATTAGTTGGCATGACTGATTAGTGAAGGGATTCATGGGCGGAAACTCGTTCCAAACACCCATGGATCCTCCCCTGAAGGATCCGCTCATATGAAACAATTCGAAAAACAGCAATAAAGAACTTACTTTCTTGGATTCAAGAAGCTACTTCTTGAATGGAGGATGACGTTTCTTGGATTCTTTGCTGCCACCAACGGAATTCCCTTTGCGGAATGTCCCTCTACCGGTATCCACGCGACGAAACGGGCAGCGATTGCTAGCTCTTCGTCTTTCTGAGTTTCGGAATTATGAGAGAAAAGGGAGACCAAAAACTGAAATCAGATTTCAGAGAGTTGGTGATTTTCGGCTGGAAAATTCATAGGCTAGGGTTTCGGCCAAGAGATCATTATATAAGGTATGAGAGTTTGTTCCCACAACTAACTCTCACATCCTCAACTCCTCTCGGCAGTGGGAGTCCTCAACTCCCACGTCCACTAGACTTTCGCTGGTAGTGGGAGTCCTTATCGGATAATAACTCCCACGTAATCCCAGCTATAGGTAAAATACCGAAATTGCCCATATCTCTAATTCGAATAATAAACACTTTATTATTTTCAGAAAAATGAATGTCAGATATAATGAACCTAGACACATTCTAGATTCATTGAATCTGGACATGAAGCTCGTTAGCTCGTCTATGCGTGTGACCCTGTAGGTTCATCTCACAATGGCAATGAAAACACACTTAGTAGTTGTGTGAGTTCATAAATCACAAGCGGTCCCTAGCAGGACATTGTGACTACCCAAAGTGAATGAATATACAACGGAACCTAATATCAATCCACTATTTAATCCCTTTGTCTCGCGATATCCTAATTAAGCATAAGGCATGGTGGTCGTCACCCTTATTAGTCTTAATTGTATTTATGCTCGATCTCCAGGTAGACTGTTTCGACAAATAGCATTTGATAACCACTTTATCAAATACATTTGAGCACGGCCATGCATTTAAACAATCTTTCCCTATCGAGGGGCCCATGGATATCTCTTTCTAATAATAGAAAGGGACAAATTCCTTGCAATGTCTCTCACATTCAAGCTATGATAGGACACTACATCCGATCATCAGTCGTATTGATTACTCGATTAAAAGCAACGTACGACTGAGTCAAAACGTGGCTCCATTCATACTAGAATCAATGAAGACATAAGGTCTAAGGATTCTAAAATAGTATTGAGGAAGTAATACTTATGACTTAAGACCATGAAGTATTACTTCTCTGACGGATCACGTCCAACACAATGTATCCCTATATATTGCATCTATGATGTGATTTGTATCCATTACACATGATCTGTAAAACAAGATCATCAATCAACAATCATACTAGTTTTATTTCATAGTAATTAAGCATTACATAAAACTAGGGACTTCTAGAATAGTAATTACACAAGCTAATGAGTTTTACTATCAAATCACACATTTGATAATCAAAAGCAAAATTAACTATTCAATTACATGCTCAAAAGATAATAAAACGCACAACATGTGCTAGTGGTCCTAGGGCACTACTAACAATTAGACCATCTCAGATAATTGAAAATACGAAATCATGAGAAATTCGTGAAAAAAAAATATTTTTATGGATCCAGAAGTTTCCTAAAATATTATTTGAATTTAGCTATATATTTCAAAGTAATTATATTTTGTCTCAGTACTATGAATATTGAGATTGAATATATTTTTGGGATGAATATTTTATTCGATGCATCGAAATACGTATATTGTTAATCCGCAACTTGAAGTTTGCGTTTTTCTTGATAAATTAATGAGCTCATTCTCCCATAAATATAATTTGTCTCAAATGTACTAGTGATATTATATGTCATCTAGATAAAAGTTGCATATCCTGAAGAATGTGTTCATATATTAAATGATCTTGTAGAATCATATATTGCTTTGAATTTATTAGATGTTTCATTGTATTTTTCCAACTATTAATTTCCTATTTCTCCTCTTTTTAATTGGTTTTTATTGTTGCAAACAACAAGATTTCCACCTCAAAATAAAATGTGCGCTTATTCTCCACCACAAGGTGTTGAGATTGGTCCTCAAAAGAGGATAAATTATATGTTGGTTATCAATCCTGCAGATTGGTATATATTGTTGCAACATAAAGAAGAGGAAATATATATAGCCGAACAAACTATTTCTATTCGTGTCTCTAGTTGATCCTCAAATAAATGAGTTTTGAACCAGAAGTTTAAAAGACGAATATTTAGAAATATTTTATAACCAAAATTCGGCTAGAAAAACTCCATGATATTTAATGTCCCTGAAGGACAAGCTATCCATAATATTTGAGACATTGAAATGTGGTAGCATTATGAGTTCCAATAATAAAATTTCTCGCAAATGGAGTAAATATTTATAGATGGTCAAGTCGAGAAGATTAAAATTCTAAAAGAATTTTTCCAAACATGAATATTATATCATTTCCAGAAGAAATTCAGTTACCTGAAAATTTGTGAGAATTATGAGATCTCAAATGTTTGGAATTGATGGAACCATATACATAAAATTGTGCAAAAGTCGACATTATTTATGCGCGCAATAGAATGAGGATCTTTAATATAAAGTCTGCAGACTGAAAAATTGAAAAATTGAAAGTGTAGAGATTATTGGTCAAAATAGACCATTGAGTTCACCTCAAAGTTGCAGGTGCAATTAGTGATACAGATTTATGGCATAGTCGTCTTGGCCACATGAGTGAGAAGGGGATGAAAGTGTTGAGTTCGAAGGGTAAACTGCCAGACCTCAAGACTGTTGAAGTCGGTTTATGTGAGGATTGTGTTTTCGGGAAACAGAAAAGGGTGAGTTTCTCGAAGGGTGGCAGAACTTTGAAAAGTCATAAGCTAGAGTTGGTACATAGTGACTTATGGGGACCAGCACCGGTGACATCTCTTGGTGGTGCGTCATATTACATGACCTTCATTGATGACTCCACAAGAAAGGTATGGGTTTATTTTCTGAAAAATAAATCTGATGCTTTTAGTACCTTTAAAACATGGAAAGGCTTGGTAGAAACTGAAACAGGTCTAAAAGTGAAGTGTTTGAGATCCGACAATGGTGGAGAGTATGAGCTCCGTGAGTTCAAACAGTTTTGTGCTGCGAATGGTATTCGCATGGAAAAGACCCTGAGAGGAACTCCTCAGCAGAATGGTGTTGCAGAACGTATGAACAGAACCTTGAATGAACGTGCTAGGTGCATGAGGTTGAAGTGTGGACTGCCAAAGATATTTTGGGCAGAAGCAGTTAACACTGCTGCATTCCTTATTAATAGAGGACCATCAACCCCCTTGGAGAATGGTATACCAGAAGAAGCATGGACTGGTAAAGAGGTAAACCTAGAATTTCTTCGAGTGTTTGGTTGTGTTTCTTATGTTCATGTTGATGCTGCTGATAGAAGCATGTTGATGCTATGAAGGACCTTGGATTGGCTAAGCAGATACTGGGTATGCGGATTATTCGAGATAAGCCTGCATGAAAGCTATATCTGTCACAAGCTGATTATATCAACAAGGTTCTGAAAAGGTTCAGTATGCAGGATGCGAAACCAGTGAGTGTTCCATTGGGCAGCCACTTCAAACTATCTAAGAAGGAATCACCAAAGAGTGTTGAGGAACGTGCTCATATGCAGAATATCCCATATGCTTCAGCAATTGGTAGCATAATGTATGCTATGGTGTGTACAAGACCAGATATTGCACATGCGGTGGGAGTAGTTAGCAGGTTTATGAGCAATCCGGGTAAGCAACATTGGGAAGCGGTGAAGTGGATTCTTAGATACTTAAGAGGTACCACAGAGAGAGCCTTATGTTTCGAAGGCAGAAATGTTGAATTGGCAGGGTATGTTGATGCAGATTTGGCATCAAGCGATCTTGATAGAAGTAGGAGTACAACCGGGTATGTATTTACTTTGGGTGGTACCGCGATTTCTTGGGCTTCTAAGTTGCAGAAGATCGTGGCCTTATCTACTACAGAAGCAGAATACGTAGCAGTGACAGAGGCTAGTAAAGAGATGGTATGGTTGCAGAATTTCTTGCTTGAATTGGGAAAGGAGCAGAATAATAGAGTTCTCTACAGCGATAGTCAGAGTGCTATCTTCTTAGCAAAGAACCCAGCATTTCATTCAAGAACAAAGCATATTGAGTTGAGGTATCACTACATACGCTATCTCTTGGAAAGGAAGGTCTTACGGCTTATGAAATTCGAGGAAGTAAAAATCTTGCTGATATGTTGACTAAGGTTGTGACCTTAGAGAAGTTGAAGCTCTGCATGGCTTCAACTGGCCTTAGAGCTTGAGATGGAGGTTGGCACTACTACACAGCTATGGATTACTGAAGAAATGGGTGGTTACATTAGAGTTAGTCTCCAGGTGGGAGATTGTTAGGTTATGGAGCCTAAGTCTACAAGGATTAGGAAATAAGAAAGGAATTGGACTCTTCCATATATGAGTTATCCTAATGTTAAGTGGAATTGGATATTGAATCCAATTAGGAGTCGGGGTTTTTCTTTTCCTATAAATAGCTCATCTATGTAACATTAATATTGTATCTCATCACATAGTAATATCCTGGCTTGGTAGTGCCCCCAGACGTAGTCAATTCTTTGACGAACTGGGTAAACAATTTCTTGTGTCTTTCTTTATTGTTTTTTGATTTAGTTTTCTCTCCCAAATATTGTTGTTTATTTCCCAACACAACTAGCTACCTGGAAGATTTGCCAGCACAGAAAGTCAGGGTTACAGAATAGGACAGAAATTTGAAATAAGATAAAGAAGCTTATTATTGTTTGAGCATCATAGCTAATAAAAAGGTGCCATTGAAATATTTAATACGTTTACAAAATGTCATCTATAAGTTCCAGCTCTAGAAAATTGCATCTATGAATGGATCATCATTTATTCCATAAAGAAGTTGGTAGTGCTAAAGCGGAACCTAATAGAAACTTGTGGGCATTCCAAGTACAGTTCAAAATATCAGGTAAAGCTTTCCTGAAATGTACATACCGAAACAGGAGTTTGAAATGCAAAAAGGTTCCTTAACAGTATAAATAGTACCAAAACGTCAAACACGAGCTCATCACCCTACAGGTTACTAAACCAAATTTGATGTAGTTCTTCCAGTAACATCTAAGGACTCAAATATAATCAGAAGATACAAAGATCTGACAAAACTAAGCAAGCATTTTAGGCTAGACAAAAAATAAAGAAATAAGAGGGCCTATCTATTTAACCATCCACCCAGCCGAACTCTGTCCGCGCTCAATTGAATGGATAAGATCATATCCAAATTTTAAAAATTAGAATAAAAAGTTTTTATATTTGAAGAATCCGCTCAATGGATTCCAAAATAAAGTCACCTGATAAAGAGGAGATGTTTTCTCCAAGCTGCAGACAGCACGAGCACCAAGTTCCAGTAACAAAGGAAATGCCCCAAGAAACTGAAAACTCTCAGTACATCCACCATCTAAGTAAACAATGGCATCTGATACCTGAACTGAAGGGATTCATGGCGGAAACTCGTTCTAAACACCCATGGATCCTCCCCTGAAGGATCCGCTCATATGAAACAATTCGAAAACAGAAATAAAGAACTTACGTTTCTTGGATTCAAGAAGCTACTTCTTGAATGGAGGATGACGTTTCTTGGATGCTAATCTGCCACCAACGGAATTCCCTTTGCGGAATGTCCCTCTACCAGTATCCACGCGACGAAACGGGCAGCGATTGCTAGCTCTTCGTCTTTCTGGATTTCGGGAATCAGAGAGAAAAGGGAGAGGCGGAAAACTCTTTTTTGGATACTAAGGTATTTCGGCTGAAAAGCATTCACCTTCTAGGTTTCGGCTAAGAGATGTTATATAGAGTGTGAGAGTTTGTTACTAGAACAACTCCCACCTCTACTCAACTTCTCTCGGCAGTGGGAGTCTCAGAATCCCACGTTCCCTAGACTTTCGCTGGTAGTGGGAGTTCTTATCGGATAATAACTCACACGTAATCCCAGCTATAGGTAAAATACCGAAATTGCCCCTATCTCTAATTCGAGTAATAAACACTTTATTATTTTCAGAAAGACAAATGTCAGACACAATGAAACTAGACACTTTCTGGATTCATTGAATCTGGACATGAAGCTCGTTAGCTCGTCTATGCGTGTGACACTGTAGGTTCATATCACAATGGCAATGAAAACACACATAGTATTAGTGTGAGTTCATAAGTCACAAGCGGCTCCTAGCAGGGCATTGTGACTACCCAAAGTGAATGAATTTACAACGGAACCTAATGTCAATCCGCTATTTAATCCCTTTGTCGCGCGATATCCTAATTAAGCATAAGGCATGGTGGTCGTCACCCATATTAAGCTTAATTGTATTTATGCTCGATCTCCAGGTAGACTGTTTCGACAAATAGCATTTGATAACCATTTTATCAAATACATTTGAGTACGGCCATGCATTTAAACCGTCTTTCCCTATCGAGGGGCCCCATGGATATCTCTCTCTAATAATAGAGAGGGACAAATTCCTTACAATGTCTCTCACATTCAAGCTATGGTTTTTTCTTGATGTTCAATTAGAGTTTTCTTGTGAAATAGGTCATTCGGCAAAAAAAAGAATTCCGAATTGGCAAATTGGGTCCGTTTTTAGGTTCTAAAAAATTTGAAAACCCCGAATTCAAATGACCGAATTGGCGAATTCGAATTCGCTACTCACCACTACTTGCATTAGCAATAACATAAACGGGATCAAATGAATTGGAACAATAAATAAAAGCAAACATTCAAAGTAACAAGAGTCAATGAAAAAAATAACAAATAAACAAATAATAAAAATCCCACTAAAAAGTCTTATGGGTCAGGGTGTGATTTTTTAAAGGGTTTGATATTTATATTTTTCACTAAAAAATCCCACAAATTCCTAATTAAAAAAAAAAAAAAAATCCATCGAAATTTGGAAGTTTTTGAATATCAAAAAACTTTTTGTTACTTTTTTAAAGTCCTGATTGAATACCACTGGATTTGAAAATCATTTTAAAAAATCCTAATAGTCCTAATTGAATACCACATGACTTATTTAGATTACTTAAAAGTCTTAATTGAATATCACAAAACTTATTTATCTCAAAATAGTCTTTAAAAATCCCATCTAAATACACCCCCTAAATATTTTGCGTTTTGTGGAAATGGTCTTTCCGGCCTACTCTGTGCCGGAGATAATTTTTTTATATATAAAAACCCTGATAGACACGGAGTTTAATTTTCATAAATCACCCAAAAAATAAACTCCAACATCCTTAATTAGTAATCATCTCAACCAGTGGCGGACTCCTGCCCCTAACATTTTTAGAAACGACGAATTTTTTATTGGAAAAATTTTTTTTTGTGATATTTTCTTATAAATATTGTATTCCCCCCCCCCCCCCCCCGCCCTCGCCCTCGCCTCGCCCTCGCCCTCGCCCTCAATGTTTTTTACCCCTTTAAAAAATTTCAATTAAAAATTTGCCCCCAATAATAAATTTTTGGTAACGTCACTGATCTCAACCCTTTTCCCTTATCCTTATTTCCCAACTCATTTTTCCCCATTTCCGTCAAATTGAGAAAAATCTAAGGTTAGAATATTGTTGGTGAAATTGCAATTGAACACCAAATTGGGCATGGTTCGAAGGTCCGGTCGACTTACAGGTGACGGGAATTAAAGGTTATGTACATTGAGTGGGTTGTTAAACTCCGAAGCCTTGGAGACCTATTTAAGGTAAATTTGGTCTTATTTCTTGCCATTTCAAAGTATGAAGATGATATACTGTGATACAATGTTGCTTGGTGAATTGGTTGGAAAAAGTTAAAATTTATAGTATAATCTATCTTTTTTAAGATTGTTCAAGAATTGGTTCTTAAATAAAAAAAAATATCATTTTTATAGTATAATATGGAACGGGGTTGGTGAAGAGAAGAGAATATTATTTAAAAAGTTGGATGCAATATGGTTCAATGTGTACGCTAATCACGATGGGAATTCTGAGTCTAAGGTAGTTAAGTGGAAAAAAGGAAGAACATTATGAGCAAACAATATAGTATGGTGCCATTTGTAAAGTGGTATGCTTTTTCATCTTGTGATTAATCAATAATTTCTGCATTTCTTACTTCCATTCATCAGTAAGAATCAATAATTTCTTAATATCTTATTTTTAACCTCACTCAGGGGACTTATGGGATATAGAGACGTTTGGAATTCTTTCCCCAAAATAACTTTTTAATTTTCGTGTTTTTTAATCAAATTTTTGTTGACTAACAGTTGACTATTGGAGAGTA
Organism: Vinca minor; assembly: GCA_026122235.1. Lineage (NCBI taxonomy): Eukaryota > Viridiplantae > Streptophyta > Magnoliopsida > Gentianales > Apocynaceae > Vinca > Vinca minor. The sequence goes on from JAOCZM010000229.1 coordinate 163,750, forward strand.
GAACGGAAGGACCATTTCTACCAAACGTAAAATGTTTAATGTCCCAAAAACAAAAAGGAAAAAAGAGCAGGGAGAAAAATCACTAATCGTGTTATGTTTATGGGACCAATTTCACCAATTTTCCTTTCATCAATGAACAGTTTCAGAGAAGACGTCTAAAGGTAAGTGCTTTTTTGACAAAAACTACGCTTTTCCTCTTTTCACATGAGATAGGAGATACGTCTGCGTTTTAACAAAGATCTCCAAAAGCTCGATGGTAATTTGTCCATGAATTCTAATGAAATTTAAAAGTGTTGGAGCGTGCCACACAATTTTGTGGAGAAATAGGGAAATCGTTTAAAAATAGCAAATCATGTTCATGTTTTGTGGAAAAATAGGGAAACCGTGAGAAATATAATAGGAAGAGAGATTGTGAGTTCTTTTGATACGCCTTGATAATCCTCAAGGACTTTAGAGAGATAGTGTAGGAACATAATATCCAGGTTTTGAAGTAACTAGTAAACTAAGAACTAGTTGAAACGTAGTCCAGCCATTCGAAACCCTAAAACTAATAAGATGGTGGGATGGAACACTAGAATTGGTACATTTTGGCCCGGAAAGAGTTGATGAAGAGAAAACTTGAGTTGTTGTGTTTTTCTCTATTACACCCTCCTCTTTTTGTAGGTGAATATAGTCGCACTCTGGCCTAGAAATGATAATCCAAGAAGAGTTCCTTCAAATAATGTATCTCTTTGTATAGTTTATCATCTAAGTCTTCTATTTGATGATGAATTCTATATTTCCAAGCCATTCCATTGGTAAGCTAGGTTAGGTCGACGCAATGAACTTCGTCAATTAGGTCGAACATATATTAATAACCTAGTCCGTAAAATCCCCTTTTGGGTCAAACCTAAAACTCTATCTTAATGGACCCATTCCAACCAGGTCATATACCAAAGGTCCAACAGATGCTCCTCTTCTAATATACGTTTTCCCAAAGGGTATTTGAATAATGTTGGGATTCAAACTCTTCAAATCCCCCATTATTCTATTTTATAACGTGTCGTCTTCTGATTGGTCATAAAGTGTCGGTGATTCTTTATTTTAAACTTCCTCATTTTAGTCATCGATAACTGCACATGTTCTCTTACCTCCCTCATTCGTATGGCTCGCCAAAATTCTTCCGGAGATGAAGAAATTCATTGCTCTCCCTCTTTAATGCCTCTCTATTGGATCATCTCCCGTGGGGATTCAACGACCACCCTTGGCCCGACGTTGGTAATCCCAGCCTTTTCAAGCTTTGATCTTCCTCTTTTATCAGTTGGTTTCATCATCTTTTTTCTCGTAAAGAGTTGTCGTTCACTAGGAACAATAATCCTCACAACGGTCCCACTCTCCGTTATTGGCCTTAGAAATTAGAGTCTTGTGTTGACGATGCTTTCACAACATGGGTGATTCGTTTGAAGCCTTACTACTCATACATCTAGGAAAAAGTGACTACGCTATTGACCTTTGTTGCTCACCAATCTGAAAGAAAGAAATTCGGATTCCTAAACAAATGCAGCGAAAAAATAAAAGCGGGATCTGTTTCTAACATGATCATTCACGAGTAAGAACCAATAATCTTTGATTAGGATATTTACCTTTTGTTTTACGGGATGACAGAAACGATTATGTTTTGTGTTTGCTATAGAATCACCATCAACAACCGATATTTATCGACTCCTGTCTCTAGCGGTATCCACATGATCAACTTGAACTTGTTCTTCGTGTCTCTAATCCTGGTCAGAAAGTTCCGATGTTGAAGACAATCTTCAAGAATTTCGGTATATAGGTTTAAGTATAAAACCGGAAAAAATGAAGAACGAAAAATCTAATTTTGCTTCTAACTTTTTAATGTTTTGTGTGTGTTGTTTTTGGCTGATTTTTCACTCTACGATTTGGTAACCTTAGAGAAGAAATGTAGGAGAATTGTATTATCAACAATTGATAAATTAAAAAATGAATAGTGGGGTGAAAGTTAATTCACCCACTACTTCCGCATTCCCCTCAATTTGCTCCCCATTATCACCAGTACACACACACCACACATGACTGGTTTTGACTCTATCAAACCGGTTCTTGGACCGATTTTCTAGTTCAACAGACCGAATCTGGTTCAATAGATCAGTTCAAACGGATCGGTTTAACCAATCGAGTATTGGCCAGCCCAATCCAATTGGAACACCTATATCAAATGTAAATTCCAACAGGCCTAATCTAATTGATCATAGTGTGTGACCCATTAGATATTTGCTATGTTGGTCGTGATAACAATTGTCAGCAGTAATGAGAGGTATGTAGCAACACATCATTACTCTCAATTGACAAATATTTCGATGATTCAAGTAATCACTGCAATGACATTTTATACTAATCCATTTGTCTTCGATATCGAGATTGAACACAAGTAATGAAGAAAGTCACACTTGTATAGTTCAATCAATCCGTTTCTTGATTCGCGAGTAGACTAATCAAATGACATTAATATCTCATATTAATTCACTTGTGCATGGCCATGAATTAGCACTCCATCAAAGGGCCCAAGATATCACTCATGTTATATAAGAGGGACAAATCTTCTATCTATTACACCTCATCCTACACATGGTTCATAAACACACCCAATAAATGCCTTTATAGCTCATCTAGTTACAGACGACGTTTGACACCATCAAAGCATACCATTAGCCATGTAGGAAATCTTGTGTGATTTCAAGTCGAATGATTCATATACAAACAGAATCATAATAAGAAACATTGATGACATTCATATAACAATCCATGAAGTGTTTCTTATAGCGGGTCAGTCCAGTTTCACATACTCATGTGTTGATTAGATATCCAATATCAATCATGACACATACTAGTCTCCCACATTATTATTATCCTTGGCATTCCATAATAATGATCAATTAGGGATATTTAGAATAGTACAATGTAACAATTACAATAACTACTCAAATGACGTTACTATGTTTAATACAATTTCACAGTAGTAATACAACAGAGTAATGAAATTTTTCCTTTAATATTTCATCAAAATGAAAAATATAAAAATAGATACATCTCCCACTTGCACTAAAGACAACAACCTTGCCTTTTAGTGTATACTGTACATAAGAACTATCTCTAATACCAGATTCTCCTGGTATCTAATGCCCATTCTATAAGTATAACGATCATGTTGCTGCCGTGTTAGCGATTTCGTCAATGGATTGGCGATATTTTCGTCCGTATGTACTTTACAAGTTTTCACTTCACCTCTATCAATAATCTCTCGGATTAGGTGATATCAGCCTGATTATATGTTTGGACCTTTGGTGAGATCGTGGTTCCTTTGATTGATGTATGGCTCCATTGTTGTCACAATAGAGATCAATCGCATTCGTAATGCTAGGTACCACGCCAATTTCAGCAATGAACTTTCGGATCCAAATTGCTTCCTTAGCATCATCTGATGCAGCTATGTACTCAACTTCAGTTGTCGAATCTGCAACGGTTGCCTGCTTTGAACTCCTCCAGTTGACAACACCTCATTTGAGGCAAAATACATAACCTAATTGCGATCTAAAGTCATCTCTATCGGTTTGGAAACTATCATCAATATAACCACTTACAATGAGCTCGTCTTCCCCACCATAGATTAATAACGTATCCTTAGTCCTTCGTAAGTACTTTAGGATATTCTTGACGGCTATCCAGTGACGCTCACCGCATGTTGAATGGTATCTGATCGTTATACTCAAAGCATACGAGACATCCGGGAAAGTGCACAACATGTCATACATGATAGATCCAATTTCCGAAGCGTATGAATCTCACTCATGCATTCTTTCTCATCCAGTGTCTTAGCACACTGTTGTCTTGAAAGAACAGTACCAAGTGTTATAGGACAAAGGCTCTTTTTGGACTCTTGCATGCTAAACCGATTTAGCAATTTGTATATATATATATGTACTCTTACTTAGGCAAAGGAACCTATGTGATATATCTCTATAGATCTTGACCCCTAAGATGAAGCTTGCTTCACCTAAGTCCTTCATAGAGAAACATTGCCCCAACCTGACCTTTATAGATTCCAATGTTGGAATACCATTCCCTGTAAGTAGTATGTCATCTACATACAAATCTAGGAATACAACCGAGGTTCCACTAAACTTTTTATAAACACAAGGTTCAACAACATTCTTTATAAAACAGAACTCGCGTACCGGTTCGTCAAAACGTCGATTTCAGCATCTAGAACCTTGCTTCCATAAATTGACTTGTTTAGCTTACATACTTTATTGACATTATTTGGATGAACAAAACCTTCGGGATGTATCATATACACGTCATCATCAAGGTTTCCGTTAAGGAAAGCTGTTTTGACATCCATTTGCCATATGTCATAATCATAGTACGCTGTTATTGCAAGCAAGATCCGAATAGATTTGAACATGAATACAGGGGAAATGAATTTGTTTAAAACCTTTCATGATAAGACATCATTTGTACATTTGAATGTTCCCTTCCATGTCAGTTTTTAATTTAAAAACCCACTTGCACCCTTTTGGGGTCATCCCCTTAGGTGCATCAACAAAGATCCATACTTGGTTAATGTACATGGAATCCATCTCGGACCTCATGGCCTCTAGCCATTTCTCAGAATCTGGACTAGTAATTGCTTGATTGTAGGTTGTAGGCTTATCGTGATCAATAAACATAACATCACCATGTTCTGTTACAAAAAAAATCCAAATTTTGCTGGTGACATACGAGCTCTACTAGGCCTACACAATTCTTGAACCGGATGCACAACAGTTTGCGAAGCTTGTTCATATTCCATCTGATCACTAGTGCCTTGTTGAACTTCAGTAAGTTTTGGAACTTCATTAAGCTCCACTTGGCTCCCACTAGTTTTCCCTGAAAGAAACTGTTTCTCTAGAAAAAACTCATTTTTTAGCATCGAACACTTTGTTCTCGTTAGGAATGTAGAAGTAATATCCTTTAGTTTCGTTAGGATACCCAAAAAATGTTCACTTGATCGACTTAGGACTGAGCTTGCCAGAAGTTGGATGTTTCACAAACGCCTCACAACCCCAAATCTTCATGAAAGACATACTAGGACATTTCCCAGTCCATATCTCATATGCTGTCTTTTCAACAAATTTAGATGGAACTCTATTTAGTGTTAAAGTTGCTGCTTCTAAAGCATGTCCCCAAAAAGAGTTTGGAAGGCTCGCGTGACTCATCACAGATCGAACCATATCTAATAGAGTTCGATTTCTCCTTTCGGATACACCATTCCATTGTGGAGTAGCCGGTGGAGAAAGTTGTGAAACAATTCCACATACTTTTAGATAATCACGGAATTCTTGACTTAAGTATTCTCTACCTCTATCAGATCGAAACATCTTAATACTTTTGTCAAGCTGGTTTTCTACTTCATTTGTATACTCTTTGAACTTTTCAAAGGTCTTAGACTTGTGTTTCATAAGAAACACGTATCCAAAACGACTATAATCGTCAGTAAAATTAATAAAATATAGATAACCACATCTAGTATTGACATTGAATGGACAACATACATCACTATGTATTAGTTCCAACAAATCATTTGCTCGTTCTCCAGTTCTAGTAAAAAGAGAAGTAGTCTTCTTACCCATTAAAGACTCCAACAATCCATCTTTATGGAGTTTGGAAATGTGGTTCTCATTCATATGGCCTAAGCGATAATGCCATAGGTCTATAGGATTTGAATCATTATAATTCTTAATCCTTTTCCTATTTATGTTATGGACCGGTGAATCGAGGTCTAACAAATATAAACCATTCACTAAAGTTACACTATAATAAAAAATATTATTCAATGATAACGACATTCGTTGGTTTTTAATATGAATATTAAAACTCATCTTGTCCAAACAAGAAATTGAAATAATATTTTTCGTTAAAGTAGGTACATAGAGACAATTATCTAAATCTAGGAAAATCCCAGAGGGCAAAGTAATTCCATAAGTTACTACAACTAAGGCAGCAACTCTAACTTCATTGCCAACGCGTAGGTCCACTTCGCCCTTTGTCAGCTCCATACTCCTTTGCAGTCCCTGCACATTTATAGAAATGTGAGAACCACAACCGTCATCTAATACCCATGAGGAAGTAGTAGTAGACAAATTAATTTATATAACAAAAATACCTGAGCCAGAAGGAACATTTGCTCCATTTTCAAGCTTTTTCCCCTGCAAGATAGCTCTTACAGTTCCTTTTCCAATGTCCTCCTCGCTCACCACAATGGTGAAAAGTATCATCCTTAGCCACACCGCCCTTGGCTTTCAGTGCCTTCTTGAATTGGTTAGGTTTGCCTTTAGGTTTTCCATAAGGTTTGCCCTTGAGCTTACCAACACCATTGCCTATGTTATTAACCATCACTATGGCTTTGGAATTGCATATTTCCTTCTCCGCAGTCCTTAACAGATTCAACAATTCAGGAAGTGGTTTGTCTATCTCATTCATGTTGTAGTTTAATACAACATGACTGTATGATTCAGGCAACGATTGCAGAATCAAGTCAGTGGATAGCTCCTGGCCAAGAGGAAATCTCAGCCTGCCTAGGTTCTCAATATAACCTATCATTTTCAGAATGTGTGTTCCGACTGTTGTTCCCTCTGCCATCTTGCACTGAAATAGAGACTTTCACACGTCAAATCTCTCTGGCGAGTCTGACCTTGAAAGAGTTGCATTAGATGATTAATCATGTCTAATACACCCATTACCTCATGTTGCTTCTGAATCTCAGAGGTCATGGTTACCAGCATTACACTTGACACATCCAATGCGTCATCTAAATGCTTACGATAAGCAGTTCTTTCAGCGGTCGTAAACCCCGCGACTGGTGGACCAGGAATAGGTATTTTGAGAACATACAATTTTTTTCTCGTGTTTGAGAACAATTCTTAAATTCCTGTACTATTCGAAGAAGTTTCCTCCCTCAACACTTGCATTTGCCATTATATATCTACAATAAAGATTTTGCAAAGTTTTAGTATCTTATTTTAAAATCATTATTAGGACTTTAATTAATGATTCTCCCACTATTTTCTTCAAATGAATAACCCTCAAGTATTCATTTGGAAAGTTCAAAACTTTCTAGTAGGCCAAGATCCATATATCACCAACCCCAAGACAGCTTTGGCTACAAAGCTCAAGATATGTCTATTTTGGTAAGCAACGTTTTCTAATTACATCATTATATAACTCTTGGTTAGTTGAGTGAATAACAATTATTCTTAGTACATCAAAATGCACATCTCAACTATTTTGCCTCCATATCCAATCCCGGTGCAGCTTTGGTTACAAAGCTCAGGATATGGAAATCCGGTTAAGTAAGACCCAAGATTTGCGCCGAAGGATGTCACTAACTTATCCTTCGCGCCTCACTCGGATAGACATGTACATATTGCCTCACAATTCTACATTATTGTTGATCTAGGCTTTGACGAGGGCCAAATCAAGGAAGGCATATACTTAATATAATTAAAATTGAGGGATTTAATTTTAAATGATCTTACCAAACATTGTATAAAATGTTTATACGCCTTAAAAATTGCATCTCATGCTATAAAACTGTAAAACATGCATCAAAATAGTAAATAAATAGTGAATAGTAATAGGCCCTTATGCGGATTTTCCAAGCAAATTGAAAATCCTAAGCGTGTCTAAGGTGGAAAAATAATAAATCTAATCTATTGTCTACCGATTCCAAGTGATTTCCTCCGTCTGATTGACTGCATTCTGATCTTGCAATTTACATAATAAATCATATACTATGCTCTAAATAATAGGAAAAGAAATCTCGAGTTACATTCGAGAGATAAATTATAATCAGAATTTCAATAGAGAAGATACAATACGAAGGCCGTATTATAATAAAATCACTGGTCTTGGGCTATTAATATCCACCATGCTCAAATAACATGACAATCATGCTAATAAAACACAATTATATACTGCCTACCCCTGTCCGGTAGACCGTGATAAAGGCAGTATCCAAAACAGTGTAAAAAAAGGCCATTTCGGTCGACTAAGAACACTTCTGGTCGACCGGCCCAAAAAAGAGACTAGCTTCGATCGACCGAGATTTCTCTCTGGTCGTCCGAATTCTAGGAAGTAGCAAAATTCCATTTTCCAGAACATGTTTGGTCTGCCGAGAACCTCTTCCAGAAAGCAGAAAGCAACAAAAAACACTAACAAAAAATTCGTTCTAGGACTAGTTTAACATTTAAACATAATCCTAGAGGCTGTAAAAAGAAAAACATCCTATGACAATCCGCTACCGATTACCCTCACCTCTCAAACAATGTTAAGTACTGCTACCGATGAATCTACTAAAGCTAAGGAAATTATACTCTTGCATCTGAACAATCCGCTCGAGATAGTCCGTGGTTTCCATAGCTCTAATTCGATAAACATCCTTGTAAGCTTTAAGGGCAAAATGCAATCAATCTAATTTTAATTATAACAACCCATTGAGAAGTTCCAATGTGTATGTGAGTTTGTGTTTTAATGATAGGAAAGAAAACTTTCATGAACCTCAAAGTTGTCCACCTTAGCGTTGAAGATGCTAAAACAAGGAATGGACAAAAGATCAGACAATGCCTTGTGTGCTAAATTAAAGACCACTTTTGAAGAAGCTATGTAAAGGAAGACTTCTTGGTACATGCTTTGATGTCTACATTTCAATACCTTGGAGGTTGTTACAATAAAGTTCAAATAAGGAAGTTCAAGAAGTTAAGAGCTATGTGATCTCAAATTAAAATGGTCTTGAAGAAATCTCTTAACCATGAAGTGGTGGAGTTCATGTTGTTACTGTTAGTAGTGCCCTAGGACCATATGTTGTACGTTTTATATCTTTTGAGCATGTAATTGAATAGCTAATTTTGCTTATGAACATCAAATGCGTGATTTGATAGTAAAACTCATTAGTTTATGTAATTACTATTCTAGTTGTTCCTAGTTTTATGTAAGCTTCTTTACAATGAAATAAAACTAGTATGATGTTTGATTGATGATTATGTTTTACTAATCATGTGTAATGAATACAAATCATATCATAGATGCAATGTATTGAGATATATTGTATCGGACATGAGAGAAGTAATACTTCATGGTCCTTAGTCATAAGTATTACTTCCTTAATACTATTTTTAGAATCCTTAGACCTTATGTTTCCATTGATTCTAGCATGGCCGGAGCCACGTTTTGACTCAGTCGGACATTACGTTTAATCGAGTAATCAATATGACTGATGATCGGATGTAGCGTTCTATCATGGCTTGAATGTGAGAGGCATTGTAAGGAATTTTCCCCTCTCTATTATTAGAGAGAAATATCCATGGGCCCCTCGATAGGGAAGACTATCTAAATGCATGGCCGTACTCAAATGTATTTGATAAAGTGGTTATTAAATACTATTTGTTGGAACAGTCTACCTGGAGATCGAGCATAAATACAATTAAGCTTAATAAGGGCGACGACTATCATGCCTTATGCTTAATTAGGATATCGCGAGACAAAGGGATTAAATAGTGATTGATATTAGGTTCCACCGTAAATTCATTCACTTTGGGTAGTCACAATGTCCTGCTAGGGACCGCTTGTGATTTATGAACACATACTACTACTAAGTGTGTTTTCATTGCCATTGTGATATGAACCTACAGGGTCACACGCATAGACGAGTTAACGAGCTTCTTGTCCAGATTCAATGAATCTAGAATGTGTCTAGGTTCATTGTATCAGGTATTTATTTCTCTCAGAATAATAAAGAGTTATTATTTGAATTAAAGATTAAGGAGGGGCATTTTCGGTATTGAATTATAGCTGAGATTACGTGGGAGTTATTATCCGATAAAGACTCCCACTACCAGCAGAAGTCTAGAAGACGTGGGAGTTAAAGACTCCCACTGCTGGGAGAGTTGGTAAGGACGTGGGAGTTGTTTTTGAAGCAACATCTCACGCCCTATATTAACTTCTCTTGGCCGAAACTCTTGAGTGTAATTTTTTAGCCTAAAAAATACCTAAAACGGAAATCAGATTTCTGCTCTTGCAGTCTCCTTTTCTCTCTAGAATCCAAAAACTCAGAAGAACGAAGAGCTAGCACTCGCTTCCTGTTTCGTCGCGTGGATACCGTTAGAGAGTAATTCCTCAAGGGAGGACTCAAGGTGGTTGCTGCTGAGAACTGAAAACCAGAATCTTTCACTAAGAAAACCAGAATCATTCATCAAGAAACGTAAGTCTTTTCGATTTTATTCGATTCGTTTTTGTATGAGTGGATCCTTAAGGGGAGGACTCGTGGGTGTTTAGAACGAGTTTCTACCCATGAATCCCTTCAGTTACATCCTTAAAGAATCCAAAAAGGACTTCACCACATGAAGAGGTTAATGAAGATTATCTCAAGTGAAACTTAAAGAAGTTGATAAACATCTTGAAAGATTGAAGACCTTGAAGACTATTGTTATACTCCATAAGTACATCTATTGTGACTAATCTATTTTGCGAATATCGTTAAAGTGTATGAAGTTCTTGCATGATTTCAAAACCACCATTGAATTTTAAGTTGATCTCTAAAAGGTTTTGAAAATGTTTTTTAAAGTGTTCGACTAACCTTAGTTCTTAAACATTTTTTAAAAGACTTTGAAAAATTGTGAAAACACTATCACTGACTGAAGCATCATCTTTGCATCGTCCATAATATACCTTGGGACGAATGTTGTGGATGATGTACCATCCTAAGGTTCTGTCCGCATGTGGCAGATTGTGTCTAACGAGTAGTTTAACATCTTTTTGTAATTTGCGACGACTCTTTCATCTCTTTGTTGTTTTCTATGATATAAAAACGACTTGTTTCATCTTTCTAACCACCAAGAGAATAACTAACAAGTTGCAATTATTCTAAACACTTTGAAGAGCTTAATTCTTTCAATCTTTCTCAAAATACATCATTTTGAGCTAGAGCTCCACATTCATCCAGGACAAAATTATAGTCGTTGTGACCAACGTTTCTTGTGTATTCTTTGCCCTATAAAAAGCTACTAAAGCTGACTTTTCATAACAAAGCAATCCATAAGAGGGCATAGGCTTTACACTTGATATACACACAAGCAAACAGATTTTGATCTTTAATCTTCAAATCATTCTTTAAAAATATATCATTTTGAGTTGAGCTAAAACTTCATCTATCTTATATATTCTCAAAGGAAAGATTAGTCACAAGAATATACCTATTAAGCATAGACTAATTTTCCAAAGTCTTCAAGTTGATTATCTTCTTGGAGCTTGGACTTGAAGCCTTTGATCAACATCTTCTTGAGTGATGAAGTCCTTTAGCAATCTTGAGTTGTAACGTATTGGACTTCACACTTCTTGTTAAGGAGCATACCACTTGATTCTTCACTTGGATTGAGTAGCTCTTAAGTTGTTGATCTTCCTTCTTCATGACTTTGCAAGTACTTCCATAGCATGTGGATTGCCTTCATGCTTGTGCGATGGAGTCTTGAAAAGTGTAGATTCCTTGTGTGTAGGATGATGACTTTGATGTACACAAGGAGCTAACTTACCATTTTCATCAATGTTGGTGTGAGTGCTAATGATCGTATCATTAAGAACATGCTCACACAAACATTAGAACTATCAATGTTTTGTTAACATCAAAACAAGATTGATCACATTAGCCTTTATGTCTTACAATACTCTTCTATTATCAAAATTGCTTAGAACTTCAATTGTATTATCCAATCCATTAAGGATTTTTGTATTGAGCTAAATTGTATAGTCTCATTTTTTAGGCTCATCTTTTTCTTGTAAAAAGGGTTGTGTGGCAATGCTTGATTGCGTGAGAGTTGTGGATTTGGGGTTCCTTAGTGGAGTGAAACTTTCTTGTGATTGTAGGAACTAGAGTGGGTGGTGAACCCGAAATGTTACTACGGTTGATGAGTTCATAAAACATCATCACTTAGTATACTAGATTAGAGAAGGTGAACTCAAGCGTGTTGGAGGGTTGCTTGGTGCATAAAAGACCGTTAGTAAGTTTTGTCCTTTCGTGTATGTGCTCACAAATAAAAGCTAGTGGAAGTTTTAAAAATCCTTGGGTGTGTCCTAAGGTAGTGGATGTAGATCATTGAGGATCGAACCACTATAAATCCTTGGGTTTGTTCTATCTAACTCTTCATACTTACTTTCAAGTTCTAGTCATTATTAACATTGTTTGTATGAGATTTATTTGTTTACTTGAGTTAGTATTCTTGTCAAGTGCCTCTTTCTTTGTCTTTGGTATATGACTTGAAATATTTGATATTGCAAGCTTTACAAATATCATCTTTGGTTAAAGTACTTTGTTTGGCATATTTTCTTATTAGACTTTTCCTCATCGTCCTCTTGTTATCTACCTTGAATCAATATTTTTGTTAATGTCATTATATATCTTGTTGTGGCTTTCTTAGGTTATATGCTTAGATTGTGTGATCATTAAACTTGATTGTTGTCTTCCACTCTTGGATGAAAAATACTAGTTGTCTAAGTTTCTCCCTCTATTAAATCATCTCTCCGTGCTAAATCAACATACTTGGTATATAATTGATCACAAAAGTGAAATTGTATTTAGAAGAGAGAAAAAGTTTTGAGAACCTAATTCAACCCCTCTTAGGTTCTCCCCTTCGAGTATTTCAATCATGAATTTTCCATTGAAGGCGATATTGAACTCCCCTCTAGACACTGTTAAAACCATTGAGAAATTCTCCTTACTTTCAATAATATTTACCCCAGCTAGATATTGTTTGATAAAATTGAAGCCTTAGATCGCGATGAACTCGAACTTTCTATGACCAATCTTAAGCTTTTGCAGGAAGCATCCAATATCAATATACGTGTTCAAGATTTGAAAAATTCAACGACTTCAATTGGAAAGTGAATTGGACAACGTCAAGGCTCAAGTCTCATCTACCGAGGAATCTTCAAAAAAAGATTCGATATTCTCTCTTCCTCAGTCGTTCTTGGTCGTAGGAAGTCTAGAGGTCTCTAAACAAAGAAGAAGCGAAATGGGCCAACACCCTTGGAATTATCACCTTAGGAAAACAATACATATTGTAGGTAACAACTCCGCATGGACAACAGTTGCGTAATGAAAAACCCACTGTTAAATGCTGGAGAGCTAGAACATTCCTTGCATTTGCATCAAATGGAGACAACTACGATGAATTTGATTTAACTGATCATTCAGGCTTCCAAAATATTCTCTGGTCCATATAAAGCAATTGGTGAAGGAATTTAAGACCACCAGCTCTAGAAGGAGGGTCAAAACTTGCTCAACCTCAACTTCCCCTTTTTATAACAATCAGGGACTAAATTCTGGGCTAATTCATTTTTCTTCTCTAATTAAATAAAGGGAAATTCTCCTATTTAGTCCCCTATCAATTTTTGTTTCGCTTGTTTAGTCCCCACACTTTAATTTTAGCCTAGATAGTCCCTCTATAATTGTCATTTGCTTGTTTAGTCCTCACATTTTGATTTCAGCCTAGATAGTACCTAATCAATTTACGGGCAGCAGGGAAGAGTCCCTGCCAACACTTACAGGGTGGAATCCGGCTAATTTTCTAGTTGGAATTTAAATTTGATATAGGTGCTCCAAATGGATTGGACAGTTAATTGAATTGGGCCGACCAATACTCGATTGGTCAAACCGATCCGGTTGCAGGGACAACATTTGCGCAATGAAAACCCGATTGTTAAAACGCTGGATAGCTAGAACATTTCTTGCATTTGCCTCAGACGGAGACCACTGCGATTGATTTGATTTAACTAATCTCTCAGGCTTCCAGAATATTCTCTAGTCCATATAAAGAAATTGGTGAAGGAATTTAAGACCACCATCTTTAGAAGGAGGGGCAAAATTTGCTCAGAGAGAGAGAGAGAGAAAAGAGAAGGCGGCGAAATTCTAAAGGATTCGACCGCACCTTAACTATCCCTTTTTATAACCATCAATCGGGGACTAAATTCTGGGCTAATTCATTTTACTTCTCTAATTAAATAAAGGGGAATTCTCCTATTTAGTCCCCTAACAATTTTTGTTTCTCTTGTTTAGGCCCCACACTTTAATTTTTGGCCTAGATAGTCCCTCTATAATTTTCATTCGCTTGTTTAGTCCCCGTGTTTTAATTTCAGCCTAGATAGTACCTAATCAATTTACGGGCAGCGAAAAAAGTCCCTGCCAACACTTACAGGGTGGAATCCGGCTAATTTACTTGTTGGAATTTACATTTGATATAGGTGCTCCAATTGGATTGGACAGTTAATCGAATTGGGCACCAATACTCGATTTGTCAAACCGATCCGGTTGATCCGGAAAACTGGTCAAAGAACCAATTTGAAATAGTCAAAACCGCCATGTGTGAGGTGTGTATGTGTGTGGAAGTAACTATTCCTTTCCCTATAATAATCCATTGTTGATCTCTCTCATTATCTTTAACACTCCCAAGGCTGCCGATTTTTTGGAGAGAAAATCAGCCACAATACTCACAACCAAGAACATCAAAAGTTAGAAGAACAATTAGATTTTTCGTTCTTCTTTTTTTTCGGTTTTACTTGAACCTATATTTCTAATTCTTGAATATTTTCGTCAACCTTCGGAGATCTCTGGCTAGCATTAGAGACGCAAAGAATTAGTTCAAGTTGATGCGTGGATACCGCTAGAGACAAGAGTCGATAAAGATCGGTTGTTGTTGATGAATCCGTAGCAAACACAAAACAAAAATTATTTATGTCATCCCGTAAACTAAAGGTAACTATCCCTTTTCAAAGATCATTGGTTCTTACTCATGAATGATCATGTTAGAAACGGACTTCGCTTTTACTTTCCGTTGCACTTGGTTTAGGAATCTGAATTGCTTTCTTTCAGTGGTATCAAAGCTAATCACGAGTACCCAATCATTCTTCTATTTGTTACTCATTTTTTAGTAGACGTTTAATGAATGCCATAAGATGTTTTATCTTTTTACAGCCTCTAGGATTATGTTTAAGTATTAAACTAGTCCTATAACGGATTGTTCGCTCGTGTGTTTTGGATGTTTTCTGCTTTTTGGAAAAGGTACCGGAAGGGGTTCTTGGCAGCTGAACATATTCTGGAAAATGAGATTTTGCTACTGCCTAAAATTCGAAAAAAACGGAGAGTAATTTCGGTTGACCGAACCTAGTATGTTTTTGGGCCGGTTGGTTAGAAATGTTCTTGGTCGACCGAGACGGCCTATTTTTACACTGTTTTGGATACTACCTTTATCGCGGTCGACCGGAATATGACCCTGGTCGACCGGACATGGGCAAAAAATATATATTTGTGTTTTATTAGCATGATTATCATGTTATTTGAGCATAGTGTATAGTAATAACCCAAGACCAGTGATTTTATTATAATACGTAAACTTCGATTGTAATTTATCTCTCGAATGTAATTCGAGATTTCTTTTCCTATTATTTAAAGCATAGTATAAGATTTATTATGTGAATTGCAAGAGCAAGATGGAGTTAATCAGACGGAAGAAATCACTTAGAGGCGAAATACAATAGATTAGATTTGTTGTTTTTCACCTTAGACAGACTTTAGATTATTCATTGGCTTGGAAAATCCGCACTAGGGGATATTACTATTCACGGTTTATTTATTGCTTTTGATTCACGTGATGCATGTTTTACAGTTTTTACAGCATGAGATGCATGCTTTCAGACGTATAAACAATTTATACAATGTTTGGTAAGATCATTTAAAATTAAATCCCTTAATTTTAATAATATTAAGTCTATGCCTTCCTCGATTTTGCCCTCTTCAAGGCCTAGATCGACAATAATGTAGAATTTTTAGGCAATATGCACCTGTCTATCCGGGGAGGCGCGAAGGATAAGTTAGTTATATCCGCCGAGCGCAAACCTTAGGTCATACTTAACCGGATTATCTCAATAAATGGATTGAGGATATGGAGGAAAAAGAGTTGAAATGTGCATTTTGATGTTAACTGAGAATAATTGTTATTTAGTCAACTAACCAAGATTACATAATGATGTAATTAGCAAATGTTGCTTACCTAAATAGCCATATCTTGAGATGTGTAGCCAAAGCTACCACGGGATTGGTGATATATGGATCTTGGCCTACTAGAATGTTTTGAACTTTCGAATGAATACTTGAGGGTTATTCATTTGAAGAAAATAGTGGAAGAATCATTAATTAAATACCTAATAATGATTTTAAAATAAGATGCTAAAACTTTGAAAAATATTTATTGTAGATATAATGGCAAATACAAATGTTGAAAACTCGCTTTCGTTACGATCTGTCCTTGAGAAACACAAACTTGAGGGAGGAAACTTCCTCAACTGGTACATGAATTTAAGAATCGTTCTCAAACACGAGAAAAAGTTGTATGTTCTCAAAGAACCTATTCCTTATCCACCAGCCGCTGAAAGAACTACTTATCGTAAGCATTTAGATGACGCATTGGATGTGTCAAGTTTAATTTTGGTAACCATGACCTCTGAGATTCAGAAGATACATGAGGAAATGGGTGCATTAGACATGATTAATCAATCATCTAAAGAACTCTTTCAGGATAAGGTTAGCCCATAGAGATTTAACAATTCAAAGTCTCTCTTTCAGTGCAAAATGGAAGAGGGAATGTCGGTTGGAACTCACATTTTGAAAATGATAGGTTATATTGAGAACCTAGGCAGACTGGGATTTCCTCTTGGCCAAAAGTATCAACTGACTTGATTCTGCAATCGTTGCCTGAATCATACAATCGGGTTGTATTAAACTATAACATGAATGAGATAGACCAAAGCTATATTGATGGCTAAATAACAGAGGCAATGGTGTTGGTAAGCCCAAGGGCAAACCTAATGGCAAACCTAAGGTTAAACCTAGCCAATTCGGTAAAGACATGAAAGCCAAGGGCGGTGTGGCTAAGGATGATACTTGTCACCATTGTGGTGAGCGAAGACATTAGAAAAGGAACTGAAAGAACTATCTTACAGGGAAAAAGCTTGAAATGGGGGCAAATATTTCATCTTGCTCATGTATTTTTGTTATAGAAATAAATTTGTCTACTACTACTTCCTCTTGGGTATTAGATACCGGTTGTGGCTCTCACATTTGTATGAATGTGCAAGGACTACAAATGAGTAGGGAGCTGACAAATGGAGAAGTGGAGCTAAGCGTTGGCAAGGGAGCAAGAGTCGATGCCTTAGATGTAAGAAACTATCGAATTACTTTTCCCTCTGGCATTGTCCTAGATTTAGAAAATTATCTCTATGTACTTACTTTAACGAAAAATATTATTTCAATTTCTTGTTTGGACAAGATGGGTTTTGATATTCATATTAAAAACCAACGAATGTCGTTATCATTGAATTCTATTTTTTTATTGTAGTGAAACTTTGATGAATAGTTTATATCTTTTAGACATCGATTCACCAATCTATAACATAAATACGAAGAAAAAAAAATAAGAATAATAATTATTTGAATCCTACATACCTCTGCATTGTCGCTTAGGCCATATAAACGAGAATTGCATTTCCAAACTCCATAAAGATGGATTGTTGGAGTCATTTCATTTTGAATCATATGATACATGCGAACATTTTTTAATGAGTAATATGACTACTTCTCCTTTTACTAGAACTGAAGAACGACCAAAGAATTTGTTGGAACTAATATATAGTGATGTGTGTGGTCCGTTCAATATCCATGTGAGGGGTGGTTATCTATATTTCATTAATTTTACTGACGATTACAGTCGTTTTGGATACGTTTTTCTTATGAAACACAAGTCTGAAGCCTTTGAAATGTTCAAAAAGTATAAGAATGAAGTAGAAAACCATCTTCGCAAAAGTATTAAGATGTTTTGGATCCGATCGAGGTGGGTAATACTTACGTCAAGAATTTCGCGATTATCTAAAAATATGTGGAATTGTTTCACAACTTTGTCCACCGGCTATTAGATATGGTTCGATCTATGATGAGTCACGCGAGCCTTCCAAACTTCTTTTGGGGACATGTTTTAGAAGCAACAACTTTAACACTAAACAGAGTTCCATCAAAATCTGTTGAAAATACACCATATGAGATATGGATTTTGAAACGTCCTAGTATGTCTTTCATGAAGATTTGGGGTTGTGGGGCGTCAAGCTCAGTTCTAAGTCGATCAAATGCACATTTGTTGGGGTATCCTAAGGAAACTAAATGATACTACTTCTACATTCTTAAAGAGAACAAAGTGTTTGTTGCTCGCAAAAGAGTTTTTCTAGAGAAACTGTTTCTTTCAGGAAAAACTAGTGGGAGCCATGTGGAGCTTAATGAAGTTCCCGAACTTACTGAAGTTCAACCAAACATTTGTGATCAGATAGATTATGAACAATCTTCACAAGCTATTGTGCAACCAGTTCAGGAAACACAAGAATTGTATAGGTCGGGTAGAACTCGTAGATCACCATATCAATTTGGATTTATTGTAACAGAACATGGTGATGTTATGTTTATTTATCATGATGAGCCTACAACCTATAAACAAACAATTACTAGTCCAGATTCTAAGAAATGGCTTGAAACCATGAGATCTGAAATGGATTCCATGTACATTTACCAAGTATAGATCTTGGTTGATCTGTCGGAGGGGTGACCCCAATAGGGTGCAAGTGGGTTTTTAACTTAAACACCGACATGGAAGGGAACATTCAAACGTACAAGGGGCGACTTGTCGCAAAAGGTTTTAAACAAATTCATGGTATTGACGATGATGAAACCTTTTCCCCTGTAGTTATGTTCAAATCTATTCAGATCTTTCTTGCAATAGTTGCATAATATGATTATGAGATATGGAAAATGGATGTCAAAACAGCTTTCCTTAACAGAAACCTTGAAGTGGGTGTCTATATGAATCGATGTTTTGGCGAAGCCGTACGCGAGTTCGGTTTTATCAAGAATGTTGATGAACCTTGTGTTTATAAGAAGTTTAGTGGAAATTCTGTTGTGTTCGAAATTTTTTATGTGGATGACATACTACTTATAGGGAATGACATTCCAACCTTGGAATTTGTAAATGTCTGATTGAGACAATGTTTGTAACACCCCGCTCTGTAAGAACTTTTATCTATACCAATTTTGAGTTGGTAATTTTTATTAGGACTTAGGAGTTAAGAATAAAATAGTAATTTTACTATATATATATGAAATAACTTCTTGGCCGACAAGTGTCACTACAACAAAAAAGGTCTATTGCGACGTTTGTCATATGTCGAAATAAGTCAAAAAAACGTCGATATAGATCTATACCAACATTTATTACAAATGTCGCTTAAACGTCGCATTTGCCTATGTCGTTATGGGTTTTTACGACATTTGTTACAAGCGCCGGTACCTATCTATTACGACGTTTGTTGCGTCATTTTAAAGTGTTTCAAAGGTATTTTTTCCGACATTCGTAAATAATCGCAACAAGACTCATATTCCGACGTTTGTAAATACCGTGAATAAGTAGTTATTCCGACATTTGTTACGTCATTTTATTGTGTATCAAAAGATTTTTTCTCGACATTTTTATATGGACGCAACTAGATATCTATTCCGACATTCGTAAATTTTGAATCTAGGTTGGCCGTGCCGAGTCGGATTCGGAGCCTATACAAGTCGAGTCGTTGAGTCTAGCCACATTTGAATAATCGGAACCGGATCCGAAGTCGAGCCTTCGACTCTAGCCACCTTTGAATAATCGAAGACAAAGCCTAAGCATAGACAAACTGAGTCGTCGAGTTTAGCCACCTTTCAATAATCGGAGCTGGAGTATAGACAAGCTTAGTCGTCGAGTCTAGATACCTCTGAATAATGTAGAATAAAATTTTCCACTACTCAAAGGTACGAGAATCGAACCCGCGACCTCCTGCATGTATTTCGTGCAATCGACCGCTGAGCTAATTGATCATTTGTTATTTGTTTCTCCTCATATTATATTTATTATAATGTAATTTTGTATGTTGTACCTTTACTTATTTTAATTTCTTTTTGCGTTTTAATTTATTTTTATGAATCGGATTAAAATTAATACGCTCTCATTAATTTTTTAATAATTAATGTCTTTAATTTTTCTTTAAAAAATATATTTCAGAAACTTAATCTCAGTATTTGTGTTTGTCTGAAAATGTCACAAGCTCTAACGACATAGTATATAAATGTCGCAATATGTATCGAAAAAAAGTAACAATTTATAACAACATGCAATGTAAATGTCACTAACTAACATCAAATTGTCGGTAAGAATAAGAATTACTATAACTGTCCTTATGAAACGTCGTATAAAATCGAAATATAACGACGTTGTTCGAAATGTCACATGATTTAACGATGTTGTATATAAATGTCGCTATATGAGTCGCAAAAAGTAACAATTTATAACAACATTTAATATTCATGTCGCTAACTACCATCAAAATGTCGATTTTATCAACAAATATTATAACCGACGCTACAAAATGTCGTATAAATTCAAAAATAGTGACGTTTATCTAAAAAATCACAAAATCTAACGACATATTATATAAATGTCGCTATATGAGTCACAAAAGTAACAATTTATAACAACATTTACTGTAAATGTCGCTAACCAACATCAAAACGTCGGTATGAACGACAATTATTATTACCGTCACTATGAAACGTCGTATAAAATCCAAATATAGCGACGTTTGCAAAAAGTGTTGCTTTAACTTACTCTTTTTTATTTTAAGCGATGTTTGAAAAAAACGTTGGTAGAAAAACGTCGCGAAAGACATATTTTGTTGTAGTGTGTTTTGGGCACAAAGGATAAACAACAAAAAAACTTGGAGAAGACATTCTTGGGCACCAAGAATAATCCCTAAAAACTACTAAAGTGCCATTCAATTCCCTATATATAAGGCCAGTAGCATTTTTTTAATCTTCTCATTCTTGCTTACTGCTTTGTGAGCATCAAGTAAGCTTTCTCTTTTATTTTAATTTATTATTTCTTTATCTATTTACTTTTATCCAATTTCTTGCTTTTGTTGCCTTTTAACACGTATTCTTCAACTCCATAAATTCTCCATCAATTCCCTAGTATTTCTTGCTCCTGGTTAATTTACTTGTCCAAAAATGTGATTTGCCAATCCATTTCTATTGGTTCTCGTATCAGATTCATCCTAGCAAGGACAAGCAGGGCATTTTTACTTCAATTCATTTCGTGCTCCTTGTTTACTTAGCTTCCTGGATTGAATGGAAATCTAAGGCAAGTTTTCAAGTTACAATTTATAATTTGATCCCAGATATTTATGGTGAATCTATTGGCTAGTTGGAACTCTTGGTTTATTATTGAATTGTGGAGAATTGTGTGATTCTAGGATATGGATGATTTAGGATCTCAAGGAAATGAACACTTTATCAGGATAGTGGTTCACTCTTTTGCAAAATTATATATATATATATATATATATATATATATATATATATATATATATATATATATATGTGTGTGTGTGTGTGTGTGTGTGTGTGTGTGTGTGTGTGTGTGTGTTGTGTGTTCATTTGTTCATTACACTCATAATCTGTATTCATTCATGATATGCACTGATTACATTTATTTGTCACCATGAAATATCTTTCTGAATTGGAGCTTTATTTTGATATATATTTTATTGCATTGAAAATGATAAGTTTGACTTTATACGAAACTGTCCTGTGAATATTGATATGGCATGATAAGACTACGAGTTTATTGAGTCGGGCCCAATTATTTGATTTGAAGGAGCTAAGTGCTACACCCAAAGGGTGTGAGCCACCTCTAGAGTCCTAACTTTGAATGTTTGCATTTGGGGCCCGTTAAAAATGTGATATGTTATTATTGTGATGCATATGTCAATTTCACCTTGACAGTCTCGGACAATTATTTTCGAATCGGGCCCCTAATTATACGAGTATATATATGGTTTTCTCATTGTGCGGACTATTTTCTAGATATAAAGTACTTTGGAAGGAAAATAGTTTAAAAGACATATGCACCCCTTGCATGGCCCTCACTGAGCTTCGGCTCACGTTTTCGAAATGTTTTCCCCGCCTCCACAAGTATTTTTGTATCAAAGTTCGCAGTGAAAGCTTTTGACAAGCAATTTGTAATAAGGATTCTAGTCATGAATCGTATTAGATTATTTGTAATAAACTTGTGGATATTTTTACCTAAACCCACTACGTACCAAACCACCGGGCGGCTCGCCCGAATGTCGTCAATCAGTTAATCTTTAATCTTTCACCCCTAAACTTAATAATGCAGGTCCTTATTGAGCCTACTATGGTCTTCCAGCCACTCTTGTCTTGGCCAGTTTCCTATAGTTGACCAATGCAGCTCGACCAATCTCTAGTTTTGAATCTAGTCTCGACATCAATCCTAATCCCTTAGTGAAAAGCCGTCGAGGAGTGCACTTTTTTAATTAATTAATTTTTTTAATAGTAATAGAAGATAGCTAGTGTTCCTGAAATGCATGTGATTTTAGGGGTTGATAGAATATTTGTTTAGAGCCTTGCTCTATCGAGAGGTAGAGCGGCGGGCGGTTCGGCTCGTCCCCGTCCGGTCGGGGGAGGGTCGGGGCGTATTGTAACATTTCACTCCGTGAGCAATTTTTATGTGCACCCATTTTGAGTTAATTCTCGTTTTGATATTGGATTTTCTAGTATGAGACAAATAGGAAAGATAATACATTTATCTTAAAAAGTTGGAATTAAAAATTTAGCTATCTTGTATGTGAAATGTGAGTAAAATTTTAACTTGGTTTTTAAATATAAAAATAAAAATAAAAAATAGACTTGTCATTTGAGTAGCCACCAAGTATATTAGAAAATTACAAAATTGCCACAACTCATCTCTCTATATAGAAGGCCTCATATCATTTGGTCTTCATTCTTGCTTTTTTTTTGGTCCGAGAAAAAGAAAGTTGCCAATCCTTTGCCATTTCTTTCTCGGATCAGATTGGCTAGCAAAGACAAGCATGACATTTTTACTTCAATTCTCATCTTCCTCACCTTGATGAGTCGCCCATTTACTTGGTTGATCATTTTATTACAATACCCCCATTTATTTATGTATCCTTCAAATATATAGATTTCTTGGATATATTTTGCACTTCTGATTCTCCACTTTGGTCATATTATATTATGGAAATATTCTTTCTTTTTGTTCCATTTGATACTTTGTCCAAGAGTCTATTTACTTGGCCATTCCATTACCTAAATATTTTCTACTGGGACATGGAATCTACTTCATCTTGGTACTTTCATAAATATAAGGATATGGATTATTTGACATTTAAAAGATGTGAACAGTTCATCAGGTGAGTGATCCTAACCCTTATATAAAATTATATATTTGTATTGTGTGTTCATGATCTGGATCCACTCATGGCATGCATTGGTTACATTTATTTGTCATCATGAAATATCTTTCTGAATAGGGGCATTGTTTTGAAATATTATTTTATTTCATTGGAAATGATAAGTTTGACTGAATCTTATACGGATTTTTCCTATGAATATTAAAATGACATGATAAGACTATGAGTCTGTTGAGTCGGGCCCAATGATTTGATTAGAAGGAGCTAAGTGCTACACCAGAGGGTGTGAGCCATCTCTAGAGTCCTAAATTTAAATGTGTGCTTTTGGGGCCCGTACGAAATGTGATTTGTTGTTACATTGATGCCTTTGTCAATTTCATTTCGACGGTCCCGGGCAATTGTTCCAAAAATCAGGCCCCTTATTATACACGTGTATATATATGGTTTTCTTATTGTGCAAACTATTTTCCAGATATAAAGTACTTTGGAAGGAAAATGGTTTTAAAGCTAGAGGCACCACGTGCACGGCCCTCACTGAGATTCGGCTCACGTTTTCCAAATGTTTTCCCCTCTACAGGTATCTGAAGGTGGTGTAATATTTTGGTATCAGAGTGCGCAGCGGAAGCTTGGGATTAGCAATTTGCACATATGGATTTTAATCTTGTATTTTATTGAGTTTCATTGTAACCTTGTGGATATTATATTTTTGGGGTGTCACAATGTTTCTCTATGAAGGACTTAGGTGAATCAAGCTTCATCATAGGAGTTAAGATCTATAGAGATAGATCACAGAGACTCCTGGGCCTAAGTCAAAGTACATATATAGACAAAGTGCTAAATCGGTATAGCATGCAAGAGTACAAGAAGGGCTTTCGTCCAATAGCACTTGATACGGTTCTTTCAAGACAACAGTGTGCTAAGACATTGGATGAGAAAGAATGCATGAGTGAGATTTCATATGCTTTGGCAATTGGATCCATCATGTATGCCATGTTGTGCACTCGTCTATATGTCTCGTACACTTTGAGTATAACGAGTAGATACCAGTCAACATACGGTGCGCGTCACTGGATAGCCGTCAAGAATATCCTAAAGTACGTACAAAGGAATAAGGATACGTTCTTAATCTATGGTGGGGAAGACGAGCTCATTGTACGTGGTTACACTGATGCTAGTATCCAAACTGATAGAGACGTCTTTAGATCGCAATCAGGGTTATGTATTTTTCCTTAACGGAGGTGCTGTGAGTTGGAGAAGTTCAAAGAAGGCAACCGTTGCGGATTTTACAACAGAAGCTAAGTATATAGCTGCATTAGATATTGTTAAGGAAACAGTTTGGATTCAAAAGTTCATTGCTGAACTTTGAGCTAGTACCTAACATTGCGACTGCGATTGATCTCTATTGTAATAAAAATGGGGTCATATCTTAGTCAAAGGAACCACGATCTCACCAAAGGTCCAAACATATACTCAGACGATATCACCTAATCCGAGAGATTATTGATAGGGGTGATGTAAATATTTGTAAAGTACATACTGACGATAATATCGCCGATCCACTGACTAAACCGCTGACACAACAGCGACATGATCATCATACTTGTAGCATGGGTGTTAGATACCAAGAGAACTGGTCTTAGAGATAGTTTTTATGTACAACTGCACTAAAAGGAAAAGTTGTTATCTTTAGTGCAAGTGGGAGATGTATCTATTTTTTTCTTCATTGTGATGAAACATTAAAGGAAAATTTCATTATTATGTTGTATTACTAATGTGTAATTGTTTTAAACATAATAACGTCATTTGAGTAGTTATTGTAATTGTTACATTGAACTATTCTAAAAGTCCCTAGTCGATCATTATTGTGGAATGCTTAGGATAACAATAATGTTGGAGACTTGTATGTGTCGTGATTAATATTGGATATCTAATCAACACATTGGTATATGATACTAGACTGACCCGCTATGAGAAACTGATTAGTTGAACTATACAAGTGTGACATTATCCATGACATGTGTTCAATCTAGATATCGAGGACATATGGATTAGTACAAAAGGTCATAACAGTGATTACTTGAATCATTTGAATATTTGTAAATTGGGAGTAATGATGTGTTGCTAGATACCTCTCATTACTGTTGACAATTGTTGTCACGGCTAACACAACAAATACCTAATGGATCACACACTATGATCAATTGGATTGGGCTTGTTGGAATTTACGTATGATATATGTGCTCCAATTGGATTGGGCAATTAATCGGATTGGGCCGACCAATAATCGATTGGTCAAACCGATCTGGTTGAACTGTATGTTGAACCGAAAAACTGGTCCAAGAACCGGTTTGAAAGAGTCAAAGCCGCCATGTGTGAGGTGTGTGTGTAGTGGGGATGATAATGAGCTAGTTGAGGGGAAAGTGGAAATAGTGGGTGAATTGATATTCACTGACCATTCATTTCCCTAAAATAATCAATTGTTGATCTCTCTCATTATCTTTAACACTCCCAAGGCTGTCGTTTTTTTTAGAGAGAAAATTAGCCACAATACACACCACCAAGAACATCAAAAGTTAAAAGAAAAATTAGATTTTTTGTTCTTCCTTTTTCCGGTTAATCTTTAACCTATATTTATAATTCCTGCCTTCGGAGCTCTCTGACCAGATTTGAGCTTTCCTAAGGGAGATTATAAGATACGAAATATCTAATATACCTTATTATATACCAAAGTCTTCAAATGTTTCTTGTATGTATCTATTGGATCTTCAATACGTAAGATTGCCTTTGACATGTGTATGCTTTCTTGTTAGACTTGATACTTTGCTTGTAACCTATCACATAAACAATAATAAGATTTAATCTCATCAATGGTTTGTCGTTTATCAAAATAGAGAATTTAGCCCTTAGGGCTTACAATCTCCCTTTTTTTTATTATGACAAACTTCGATGTAATGTAATTGGTAAAAAGAAATATCTTAAGACATAGATGATATGGGCTTTTTAAAAAAAATTCAATATAGAACAATCTTAGGGGTATATGTACATCAGTTAATGAATTCTGCCCCTGAGGTTTGGCCCATTCTTAAAGATAACAAAACTGAAAACATGTTCAATATAGAAGTTCATTTTGATTTGGTGAAGTTACTCTTGTCTTTTCACCTTCTTCTTTTCTTATAAGAGGTACTTCTACTTCCTCAACATCTTCTTTGTCATCATTGTCCCCAATGTTCCTTCGCACTTCCTCTTCCATTTGGACATTTTCTTGTCCTTGTTATTCTTCTTCTCTTCTTTGAACCCTTCTTTTCCTTATACTTCTTTTAATAGTTTCACTAGCCTTTGGGCTAGCTCTAATTAGTTCTTCCTCGGTGCACTTGAATTTCCATTTCCATCGTCCATTCACAAGGATCAAATGCATTCTATGGAAATTTCCCTCATCATACTTGTTGTATTTGTCTAATCTAGGATCCAGGGTTTGAGAGTTTGAGCTTGAATTTCTTAAAAAAAAATGTAACCATGCTCCCATAGGGTAAGAAGTTTTTCTTGGCATTTATCGATTCATTCAAATGCCTTAAGGACAAATAACCAAAAGTTGCCTTAGTTCTCTCAACTAGCCAATTCATCACTATCATTTTCATCTATGTGACGGAATTCTTATGGCCTTTTACCGTTAGGACAATGCAAAACCCGACCATACCCATCTAGCTTGTTGGTTTCTCTCTCATAAGCTTTGCTAAATGCCCCTTTAATGTTGAAATTGGTTAAAAAATGCCTCAAGCCTAAGATTTTTCATTTGGAATACCTCCGGTTCTATCATAAAATCTTGTGGCCCTTTCCTCAAGCTCAACCCCAATGCTTTCACAAAACATGGCCTCCGAAAAACTTAATCCCCATCTTTCTATTCTAAAAGTCTACCAATTGTTTCCCTCTTCTATCAAGTTTGCTCCAAACTCATAAATGGCTAAAGGATATACGTCATTATCATGAGAAAACAAGTTCATCCGCCCCATATCTCCAAAATACTCAAAGATTTCATCTAACCTCTTTTCAAATTTTGCATCCCTAATATACCCGATATAATTCAACTACTTTTCTTGTACAAGGGCTTCATAGGTTTTCTTGGTTTGAGGAGTATAGAATCTAGGAGTTACCTTTGTAGCCACATAGTTTGATGATTCTCCTTGAACTCTTTGTGAAGGTGGAGGAACCAAGCTTTCTTCATCCGACTCCGTTTCTTTGTCGGAATATCCTTCCATTAGCTTCTTGCCTTTGTTCCCCCTTTTATTCATGTTCTTGATTTTCTTTGGAGTAAGCTCATTTGATTCTTGGATAGTAATCCCATTTTCAAGAATATTATTTGGGGGAGTTTTTCTCTTGGTAAGATTTTTCTTGGGTTTCGTGTTTTGAGACTTTGGTGCTTTGGATGGTGGTTGATTTGTCTTCATTATGATGTGAATCAAGGGTTTGTATGAGAAATTTTGGTATGGATTTTGGGTTTTGATTTTTAAGAGAAGAAGTATAGGGTTTTGAAAGTTTGAAAGAGTGGGAAATGAAAATTTGAATTTCTACACTGTTGATAACCCTTTATTTTTTAATTCCCGATGGTCCGGTCGCCGTGACCCCTTTTGAGGACGTTCGAACTTTGCCTGAAATAAATCTTGTGATGTTTTTGTCTCGATTTCGGTCGACCGCAGAGTACTTATGGTCGACCGAGATGCCCTCAATTTTGTTTTTAGAAGATTTTACCATTTCTCCGATCGACCGCAATTGCCCCTGCTCCTTCACATTCTCAACAAACACATCAACTTTGCAATTGTGTGATTCTTAGGCAGCGCCGACTGATATATAAGGATGGGCATAAGCACTCATTATCAACACGGGATATCCCTTTTGGCATAGCGAGTTCGGTTTCTAAGTAGATGATAGTGGGTGTTGCCAGGCCCATGTGTTGATTTTCGGGCCCACATGCACGGGGCGTGACATTTTATGGTAACAGAACCGGTGAACAGGGAGAACGTGTGGAAACTAAGTGCCACGCCGTAAGCGGTGGGGGCTACCTTTAGAATCATGCAGACCTGGTTGGTCCTAGGCTAAGTATATGTGGGGCGCCTAGCGTAAGGAGGGGTGAATGTGAAACCCCAGCCCCATATGGGAAAAGGTCTCATATTGGATAAGAATGAAAGTTGTGACTAGTATATAAGGTGGGCCTAAGTACGCACTATCATCTCGGCATAGCGAGTTTGGTTGCCAAGTAGATGAGTGTGGGTGCTGCCAGGCCCATGCGTCGCGTGCGGGTCCGCGGGAATGGAGCGTGCCATTTTATGGTATTAAAGCCGGTGACTAGGTGGACGTGTGGGAACTAAGTTCCACACTCTAAGGGGTGGGGGCCACCTCTAGAATCCTGCACACCTGGTTGGTCCTAGACTAAGTATGTTTGGGGTGCCTAGCGTGTGAAACCCAATCCCACATGGGATAACTCTAAAAGTTCCGATTGATATATAAGGATGGGCCAAAGCACTCATTATGATCTCGGGATATCCCTTTGGCATAGAGAGTTCGGTTGCCAAGTAGATTATCGTAGGCTGCTGCCAAGCCCATGTGTTGTGTTTCAGGCCAACGGGCACGAGGCGTGACACCTTAGGTAATCAAATCTTTCAGTACCTAAAGGGTTTGTGAAAATATCAGCAGAGTTGATCATCGGTACTCACAAAATCAATTCAAACATCTCCTTTAACAACATGATCTCTAATAAAGTGGTGCTTAATTTCTATGTGCTTTGTTCTAGAATGTTGAATGGGATTTTTAGTCAAATTGATGGCACTAGTGTTGTCACACTAAAATACCGTCTAGTTCTTACTCCTTCGGAGATGTCACCTATGGTATGATCTTGGGAGTGACTATGAGTTAGCCTTTATTCTTTTGGTAATTCATTTGTGGAGGGATCATTGCCTTGCTCCTCTTGAGTTTCTTCTTGAGGTGCCTCAAGTTGTTCTTCTTCCAAGGCATGATCCTGAAGGGATTCATACTACAACTGAAGGGATTCATGGGCGGAAACTCGTTCCAAACACCCATGGATCCTCCCCTGAAGGATCCCCTCATATGAAACGAATCGAAAATAGCGGTAAAAACTTACATTTTACGGATTCAAGAAGCTGCTTCTTGAATGGAGGATGGCGTTTCTTGGATGCTAATCTGCCACCAATTGATCTCCCTTGCGGAAATTCCCTCTACCGGTATCCACGCGACGAAACGGTCAGCGATTGCTAGCTCTTCGTCTTTTCTGTTTTTCGGGAATTAGAAAGAAAAGGGAGAGGCTGAAAACTGAAATCTAATTTCGGGTTTCTTGGTTAATTTCGGATAAAAGAATTGAGGTCTAGGGTTTCGGCCAAGAGTTTATTATATAGGGTGTGAGAGTTTGTTCCCTGAACTAACTCTCACGTCCTCAACTCCTCTCGGCAATGGGAGTCCTCAACTCCCACGTCCCTTAGACTTCTGCTGGTAGTGGGAGTCCTTATCGGATAATAACTCCCACGTAATCCCAGCTGTAGGTAAAATACAGAAATTGCCCCTATCTCTAATTCGAATAATAAACACTTTATTATTTCCAAAAGACAAATGTCGATACAATGAACCTAGACACATTCTAAATTCATTGAATCTGACATAAAGCTCGTTAGCTCGTCTATGCGTGTGACCCTCGTAGGTTCATCTCACAATGGCAATGAAAACACACTTAGTAGTAGTGTGAGTCCATAAATCACAAGCGGTCCCTAGCAGGGACATTGTGAATACCCAAAGTGAATGAATATACAACGGAACCTAATATCAATCCACTATTTAATCCCTTTGTCTCAGCGATATCCCTAATTAAGCATAAGGCATGGTGGTCGCCACCCTTATTAAGCTTAATTATATTTATGCTCGATCTCCGGGTAGACTGCTTTGACAAATAGCATTTGATAACCACTTTATCAAACACATTTGAGCACGGCCATGCATTTAAACAGTCTTTTCCCTATCGAGGGCCCATGGATATCTCTCTCTAATAATGAGAGGGACAAATTCCTTACAATGTCTCTCACATTCAAGCTATGATAGGACACTACATCCGATCATCGGTCGTATTGATTACTCGTTACAAGTAACGTCCGATCGAGTCAAAACGTGGCTCCATTCATACTAGAATCAATGAAGACATAAGGTCTAAGGATTCTAAAATAGTATTGAGGAAGTAATACTTATGACTTAAGACCATGAAGTATTACTCAATACAATGTATCCCTATATATTACATCTATGATGTGATTTGTATCCATTACACATGATCAGTAAAACAAGATCATCAATCAACAATCATACTAGTTTTATTTCATAGTAATTAAGCATTACATAAAACTAGGGACTTCTAGAATAGTAATTACATAAGCTAATGAGTTTTACTATCAAATCACACATTTGATAATCAAAAGCAAAATTAACTATTCAATTACTTGCTCAAAAAGATAACAAAACGCACAACATGTGCTAATGGTCCTAGGGCACTACTAACAGATCCTCCATCATAGGTACTTGATGATGTTCAATCAAATTTTCAATTTGTATACCTACATCATCATAATCTTTGCTAGCAATATATATGTTAGATTCATCAAATGAAACTTGCACTGATTTCTCAATGTGAAGGGTTCTTTTGTTGTAAATTCTATAAGACTTTTTGTTGGATGAATAGCCAAGGAATATGCCTTCATCCGATTTTTTATCAAACTTTCCAAGGCTATCTTTGATGTTGAGCACAAAACACTTGCAACCAAAAAATTTAAACTACGAAATAGAAGGTGTTCATCCAAAGATAAGTTCAAAAGGAGTTTTCTTTAGAAAATGTCTTAAAAGAACTCGGTTCATAATGTAGCAAGCGGTGTTAATGGCTTCGGCCCAAGAGTACATGGGTAAAGAATTTTTGGAAAGCATAGACCTAGCCATTTATTGCAATGTGCGATTTTTCGTCTCAACTACACCATTTTGTTGAGAGGTTCTAGGTGCCGAAAAATTGTGATTTATGCCATGTTCATTGCAAAAAGGTTTCAAAACTTTGGTAGTTGAATTCTCCTCCATTGTCACTTCTAATAGAAATCAATTTAGTGTCAAGTGATCAGTTTTGAATTTTCTTAAAGAGGTTTGAGAATTCAATGAAGGAGTTATCGTTTTTGTGAAAGAAAAATTACCCAAGTAAATCTAGAGAAGTAATCTACTATAACAAATACATACCTCTTACCACCAAGACTAGTGGTCCTCATAGGTCTAAAAAGATCAAGATGAACTAACTCTAAAGGTTTTGAAGAAGATACCATTTTCTTGGGTTTAAAAGAAGTTTTAGTTTGTTTTCCAAATTTGCATGAATCACATAGTCGTTTCTTTTCGAACTTTACTTTTGTCAATCCACTTACTAGTTCTTGGCTCGATAATCGGTTAAGTAAGTCCATGCTAACATGCCCTAGTCTACGGTGCCAAATGAATGCATCATCATCATGAACAATTAAACATTGTACATCATATGCAAGCAATTCATCAAGAGAGAGCATGTAGACATTACCAACTCTATTTGCCACAAAGATGAACTCGTTTGAGTTTTCATCAAAGATAGAGCATGCATCTTTCTTAAAGGAAACAACAAAACCATTATCACAAAGTTGGCTAATGCTAATTAAGTTATACTTTAAAAGCTCAATTAAAGGTACTTGTCTAATAAGAGTAGATGAGCCTTTACCAACATTCCCAATGCCAATGATCTTTCCTTTTTGTTTGTCACCAAATGTGACGAATCCTTCATTTATTGGCTTGACACCTCTCATTAGCGTGGCATCTCCAGCCATGTGTCTTGAACATCCACTATCAAGAAACCATTTTGCCATAAATGCTTTTCGTTCTTGTTTCACCTCATCTTCCATTGCCATGAAGCAAATGTTTGCATTTTGATTGCTAGGGTGATCCTCTTCTTTTTCACTATCCTCCTCATCCCATGTGCCAATCATGCCTTTTACAATCTTGGTATTGAAAAATCTCTTCTTCTTGTCACCTTGATTATTTGGACAATCTCCAATAAAGTGC
This sequence comes from Vinca minor, assembly GCA_026122235.1. Classification (NCBI taxonomy): domain Eukaryota; kingdom Viridiplantae; phylum Streptophyta; class Magnoliopsida; order Gentianales; family Apocynaceae; genus Vinca; species Vinca minor. Next base: position 196,285 of record JAOCZM010000229.1, read on the forward strand.
TCCGTACTTTCACACTCAAAACATTTCATCCCATTTGGATTTTGAGAGGGTTGTCCTCTTCTAGCTTGGAAAGGCTTCTTGCCCTTTCCACCATAGAATGCTTTTTTTTTTTTTTAATTCTTCTCACCATCATTGCCACAACCTCATCATCCGTGTCATCCTCTTCATCATCACTCTCTTTTGTATCTTGATATATTTTGTGATCTTTAGCTTTCATTGCAACTCCTTTTGGAACTTTTTCATGGTCAAGGCTAGTTTGCCGACCTTTTGAGCTTCATCTCATGAGTAAGAAGAGAGCCAATAAGCTCTTCGGTAGGATAAGATTTCAAGTTCTTGGCCTCTTCAATGACCAAGGCTTTTGCTTTCCATGTTTTAGGAAGAGCATTGAGGATTTTCATGTTTATTTCCCCACAAGAGTACCTTTTTGTCATAGACCTTTAGCCCATTGAAGATGTTAGTAATACGAGTGTTTATATCACTTATGTTCACATTTGATTTCATGGAGAACAACTTGTAATATCTAACAAGCATGTTGAGTTTCGATTATTTCACTTGATTGGTACCATCATGGGTAACTTCAAGTGTCTTCCACATATCATGAGCGGTATCACTACCACTCACTCGGTTGTACTCATTTTGATGAAGAGCACAACTCAATATATTCATGGCTAGAAAGTTCATTGTCATTTTCTTGACCTCAAAGTCATTAAACTCATGTCTTTCTTTCTCAATCATTGAACCATTTCCTTCCTTCATAGAATATATGGTCCATTCTCAACCACACTCCAAAGTTCAAAATTGATAGAACATACATAGATGTGAAATCTATTCTTCCAACAATTGTAGTTAGTACCATCAAAGAATGGGGGACGGTTAATAGAGGATCCCTCAAGATAAGCCAATGCGGAATGTCCGGCCATATGATCTTTTCTTCAAGGATGTTAATAAAAAAAGAGAAGATAGAGCTCTGATACCAATTGAAAAAAACTGGGGGTGAATAGAGTTTTTGAATTCTTTTTTAAACTTTCTTGCAAATAAATAATTCAAGAGTAAATAACAATAATAAGGAAAGCTTGAAGAAAATAAGAAGACAAGACAAACGCTATAAAATGGTTCGATTAACAAAGAATCTACGTCTACTACCTTGAAACACACCAAAGGATTTCAACACTTAACTAAGAAGTTCCCTTTACAACAAATGTAAGGTGGGATCAACCTTTTACAAGAGTGGATATCTGACAAAGAGTTTTGCTTGAACCACACAACAAACTCACAAAGAGTTCTACAAATCTCACAAAGAGATGAAACTCACAAAGAGTTACTTCCTAGCTCACAAAGAACTAATCTTACTAATGAGAGGGTAAGAGGGAATAACCAAATATCACCTAGAAGTTGTGGATTTGTTACAAGTTTAAAGCTCAATAAATGTTATAGCTAAAATGATTTTGTTCAACTTTGTTTTGCACATGAAATAGATTGCAAGAAGTAATAAAAAATGTTTTGAATGAGAGTAGACTTAATGCAGTTAATGGTATGAGTCAGTAGCGAAATCTCAGCCTTGGGTTTAAATAGGGGAGAGAAAATGGCTAGCAATAAATGCTTCAACGGCTAGAAAACTGCTAGAATTCGATAATTCGATCGGTCGACTGGACCTTGGTCCAGGTCGTCTAAGGTACATCCGAAATATTTTCGAGAAAGATTCCGTTTCGATCTCGGTTGACCCAACCATATCTCGGTCGACCTAACCAAAATAGTCGTTGAGTGATTTAAACCATTTGAAAAGACTGAGTGATGTGACACACTTTGGTCGACTTAACTAGGGCTCGGTCGGCCGACCTTCAACCGGTCTTCCGAAATATTACTTCGGCCGACCGAGATGAAGACTTAAAGTGGTTTTCCCACTAAGTCTCAGATCAAATGCTATCTTTCACTCATGTAAACTTTGTATGGCTCTTTTAACAATTTGTAAAACCTTTTCAAAAATGTTTTAGAATGAAAACATTTTAAGTGTATGCATGGCAAACATGAACATCACCATTTGAGCTTTCCTAAGGGAGATTACAAGATATGAAATATCTAATCTACCCTATCATATACCAAAGTCTTCAAGTGCTTCTTGTAGGCATCTCTTGGATCTTTAATACGTAAGATTACCTTTGACATGTGTATGCTTTCTTGATAGACTTGATACTTTACTTGTAACCTATCACATAAACAATAGTAACATTTAATCTCATCAATGGTTTGTCATTCATAAAAAATAGAGAATTTATCCCTTAGTGCTTACAAGTAGCAATCGACATGTTGATCTCCCTTCTTCTTGACTTTGCAAGTACTTCCATTACTTGTGGATTGACTTAAAGTTTGTGCTATGCTGTCTTGCAAAGTGTAGCTTCGTTGTGTGTAGGATGTTGACTTGATGAATACAAGGAGCTAACTTACCATTTTCATCAATGTTGGTGTGAATGCTAAGAATCCTATCATTAAGAACATGCTCACACAAACATTAGAACTATCAATGGTTTGTTATCATCAAAACAAGATTGATCACATTAACCCTTAGGGCTTATAAAAATAATATACCTTTTTGCATAGTTTATTCTCTAAATCTTCTATTTGATGAAGAATTCTCTATTTCCAAACCATTCTCTCTGTAAGCTAGACTGGGCCGACATAATGAACCTTGTGTTGGAAAATAAACAACAATATTTGGGATAGAAAACTAGATCGAAAAACAATAAAGAAAGACACAAGAAATTCATCTCATCCATTGAAAGCTTCCACTTGCCTCCTTGATTGCTTCGTATAGCCTCTGCATAACACCCAGGTTCACCACTATCAGTCAACAAAAGATAGTTATTATACCTTGAAGGCGAAAACCTGTCCGATGGTCCCCAATTCCGGGTGGATCTCCGCCGCTGGGTTGTTGGAGGTGGTGTTTGTAGTTCTGCCTCAACAACCACTTGATCATTCTGAATAATCTTGCTCCCACCTGAGTTCGAAATATCTAACTCGACAACTTCGAGCCTCTCAACCTGAGCTTCTGGTGCACCCAACCTCTCTTTGTACAATACCTGCTCATTGAATATGACATCTCGACTACGAATTACTTTCCGATTTTGCTCATCCCAAAATCTATAACCAAATTCGTCACCACCATATCCGATAAATGTACACTTGACAGATTTAGCATCCAACTTCCTTCTATCAGCAACATCATTCTGCTGAGGAGTTCCTCTCAGGGTCTTTTCCATGTGAATACCATTCGCAGCACAAAAATGGTTGAACTCAATAGAGCTTATACTCTCCACCATTGTCTGATCTCAAACACTTTCTTGTGGAGTCATCAATGAAGGTAATGTAATATGACGCACCACCAAGAGATGTCACCGGTGCTGGTGCCCATAAGTCATTATGTCCCAACTCTAACTTGTGGTTTTTCAAAGTTCTGCCACATTTCGAGAAACTCACCCTTTTCTGTTTCCCGAAAACATAATCCTCACATAAACCGGCATCAACAGTCTTGAGGTCTGGCAGTTTATCCTTCGAACACATCACTTTCATCCCCTTCTCACTCATATAGCCAAGACGACTATGCCACAAATCTGTATCACTAATTGCACCTGCAAGAGCAATACTTTCATGAGTGTTATTCGACAAATACAATGTACCTTCCTTTCTTTCCTCGAGCTACTACCATAGCTCCTTTAGTTATCTTCCAAGAACCACTCGCCGAATGTAAAATAATAACCATCATCATCCAATTGTCCAACAGAAAGCAAATTCCTCTTTAACCTAGGAACATATCTGACATTACTCAGTTGCAATACAGTTCCATGCGGTGTTTTGATCCGAACGTCTCCCTTCCCCACGATTTCAAAAGGCTCATCATCGCTAAAGATAAACCTTACCAAAATCTCCGAAGTGTAACGCTCCATTACATCAATACTATTGCATGAATGAAACGATGCTCCGTAATCCAAACCCCACGATTCCAATGGATCGCTCACACTCAAAATTAATGCATCTGAGATTTCTTCCACTCGCCGCAATTGCCGATTTGTTATCTTCCTTGACGGTGTTGTGCACTCTCTCCTGTAGTGCCCATATTGCCCACAACTAAAACATTTAATTGTGCTCTTGTCTCTTTTAAGCTTCCTGCCTCTCGACTTCGATCTACCTCGGAAGAATTTCGACCTTGATTCTGATCTGCCCCTATTTTCTGTACTTAGGGCTGATCCCGTAGTTATACCCGATTCTTTCCTGCGAATTTCTTCACTAATAATCGTGTCTCGACTTCGCCAAACCTAAGCTTCACCTTTCCTCGCCAAGCGCTAACAGCAGATGAATCGCTCCGCCCCAACTCTCTGGTAGAGAAGACAGCAAAATTAAGGCTCGTACCTCATCATCGAAATCAATCTCAACTGAGCTCAATTGAGCTATTATCACATTGAACTCATTGAGGTGATTGGAAACCGCAGTACTTTCTGCCATCTTTAGGTTAAACGGGACGTCACATCGAAAAACCTTGTTTGCCGTCGATGGCTTCTCGTACATCTCCGATAATGTCTCCAACATCTCCTTAGTAGTTTTTTGCTTTGACCGTATTGAGCGCCACGCTTTTCGGATAGAGACAAACGCACGACGCTCATCGCCTTCCCTCGTCCCAACAACTTCCACTCGCTGCGTCTTTCATGTCCTCCGGTTTCTCACCAAGAGGTTGATACAGATCTTTACCATATAGGTAATCCTCAATCTGCATCTTCCAGAACCCAAAATCTGCTCCGTCAAATTTTTCGATCGGCAATTTCCCTTCACCCATTATGTTTATTTTTGTTGCCCCTGAACCAGGCTCTAATACCAATTGTTGGGAAATAAACAACAATATTTGGGATAGAAAACTAGATCGAAAAACAATAAAGAAAGACACAAGAAATTGTTTACCCAGTTCGTCAAAGAATTGACTACGTCTGGGGGCACTACCAAGTCAGGATATTACTATGTGATGAGATACAATATTAAGGTTACATAGATGAGCTATTTATAGGAAAAGAAAAACCCCGACTCCTAATTGGATTCAATATCCAATTCCACTTAACATTAGGATAACTCATATATGGAAGAGTCCTATTCCTTTCTTATTTCCTAATCCTTATAGACTTAGGCTCCATAACCTAACACCTTGTCAATTGGGTATGGAATATATTAGTAACCTAGTGCGTAAAATCCCCTTATGGGCCAAGACTAAAATTCTATCTTGATGGACCTATTCCAATAAGGTCATATCCTTAGAGCTCCAACTAAAATGTTGGGGGCGGTCACCCCTGACCACTTAGATCAACCACTACTCAAACGTAATTGCTTATATCTCTTAATATAATTTTAAATTTTGAATAAAGAAGGAAACTATATACTCCTGGAGGAGACTAAGTTATATAAATATTTTGATAATAATTTTTTTTCTTACTAAAGCTATTTAATGAGTTTGATAAGGACACATAATACTATAATAATGATGATAATAATAATAATAATAAAAGTAATAATAATAATATTTTGGATTGCATCAACAAAGGAGTTTTGTTTAAATTCACTCATTTGCAAAAAAATAATTTGAAATTTGATCCCACCTCTTATTTAAAAAACAAACAATTTTATAAGCCCTAAGGGTTAAATTATCTATTTTGATTAACGACAAACCATTGATGAGATTATTTGTTATATTTGTGAATGTGATAGGTTACATACAAAGTATCAACTCTATCAAGAAAGCATAGACTTATCAAAGTGCAACACTACTTATTGAAGATCAAATAGATGCCTAGAAGAAGGACTTGAAGACTTTGACTATTGAATTGAGAAAACTTCTTATTTCATTTATTGTAATCTCCCTTAGGAAGGCTCAAATAAAATTGTTCATATTTGTCATGCATACACCTAAAATGTTTTCATAATATAATGTTTTTGAAAAGGTTTTTTCAAAATGGGCAAAAGGACCTTACAAAATTTACTTGAGTAAATGTTAGCATTTGATTTAAGACTTAGTGGGAAAAACCACTTTGAACCTTCATCTCGGCCAACCTAAGTTTACCTTCGGTAGACCGGTTGAAGGTCGGTCGACAGAGCCTCGGCTAGGTTGACTAAAGTGTGTCACATCACCCAGTCACTTCAAATGGTTCAAAAAACCTAACGACTATTTTGATCAGATCGACTTCAAATCAATTCGGTCGACCTGGATATATAAACATCGGTCGAGGGACATTTTATTAGGTCAACCGAGAGCGAGACAGAGCTTTTTTCAAATTATCTCGGAAGTACTTCAGACAACCAGGAACAGAGTCCGGTCGACCGAAGTATCGTTTTTTGGGCAGTTTTATATTCGTTGGAGCAGTAATTTCAAGCCATTTTCTCTCTCCTATTTAAACCCCAAGGCTGAGATTTTGCTACTCACTGATTCTATCAAGTGCATTAAGTTTACTCTCAATCAAACCTTCATCTATTACTCATTGCTATCTATTTTATGTGCTAGTCAATTTGAATAAAATCGTTTGAGCCTTAGAAATTTATTGAGCTTTTCAAATAACTTATCCATCACTTTTAAGGTGATATTTTGGTTCCCTCTTCCCCTCTCATTTGTTGAGATTGGTTCTTTGTGAGCTAGGAAGTATCTCTTTGTGATATTAGTAGAACTCTTTGTGAGTTTGTTGTGTGGTTCAAGTAAAATTCTTTGCGAGTTATCCACTCTTGTAAAAGGTTGATCCCACCTTGCATTTGTTGTAAAGGGAACTTCATAGTGAAGTGTTGAAATCCTTGGGTGCGTTCAAGGTAGTGGACGTAGATTCGTTGTGAATTGAACCACTCTAAATCCTGTGTCTTGTCTTCTCTAATTTTACAAGCTTTACATTCATAGCTATTTGCATCTTCTTCTATTTATTTCTAAGAAAGTTTAAAAAGATTCAAAAACCCTATTCACCCCTCCCCCTCTCCTCTAGTGTTTTCCAAACTTTACATAAGCATTCTCTAATGGTAAGTAGCTAACATTATGTAGTTAACTTTTGCTAATTATATGCTAATATATGCTTTTTAAACTTTCTCGAGTTAATAATTATACACATCACATTTAAAAAATGAAAATATATACGAGTATTTTCAATTAAAAACCAAACAAAATTAACCCATAGTATATGAACTCTCGATGTGTCAAATAAGTAAGTCAAATCTAGCATAATAGAGTTCGAGTACAGTAGCTTAGTCAGTAAATACTTCTCTTTCCTTTAAATATCGATTTTACATAAAATGATTAGAAAAGTGGAGTCGTTTGATTTTTCAATTTTAATCGTAAGAAAATCAAAATTTTAAGTTTTTAATATTTTTTTTCTTCAAATTTTTCAGTTGATTTTAGTTGTAAAACAAGTAAGGGCGAAAATATAAGTTGTGGAATTGAATAATTTTGTGCGAATGTACTGCAAATTAGAAAGTGTAGAAAGGAGCTTCGATGATCCGAACACAAAAAGAGAAAAAGAAATAGATGTTGTTATAATATAAAAAAGGGAAAATAGGAGAAAAGAAATTTAGAGAGAATAAACTGATTATATATCTCATTATGTGAATCAAAGCCTCTATTTATAGAGGTTAGGCCCTAGGGTTTAATGGGCCTCTAAGACTTCTAGTGTTACTAGAAGTGTCATTCAATATATTTACAACACTTCTTATTTGAATGACTAATCTATAAAACAATTGTCTCACAAAAACTAGTTTGGGAAAAATCAGGTGAGAAAAAAAAATAATCAAAATAAGAAACTGAGTACTATTGATATTGGAGTATTTAATTGTCGCCTCATTAAAACCTTGTCAGGAAAGCCCAGTGGGACAAAACCTAAACGAAGGAAAAAGAGTACGGCTAATCCCCCTAATCATTGAATGTCTCTAAGACGACGCATTCCAATATGATGTATCATCTTTCTAAATGTTGATGTTGGTAAAGCTTTGGTGAATAAATCTTCCACATTATCACTTGAGCGAATTTGTTAACATCGATGTCGTCACTTCCTCTTGGATTCCCATAACATGAAGATTATGCCTTATTAAAACTGTTAGAGGAATAACCGGGTCGAATCACATTGTGCAGCGGAAATAAAGTCACCCGCCTCTACCAGGATCTATCACGAGTAAGAACCTAAGACTACGAGATAGTATTATACATTTTCCAAGTGCTAGGATAGCTGAAATGAGCTTTCAAACTGTTGTTGTCACGAACTGAACGCCACCAACGCAGCTCCGTCTCCCCAAGATCCACTCGATCTTCCTGGGGATGGTCTTCTACCGCTTGGTGCTAGCCAATGCCTCGTAGAAGTCTTGAAGACTCTCTTCAAGATGGAGTATGAATGTATGACCTTTTTGGAAGAACAAGAAAACAGTTTTTCTTTTCTTACTCAATGTTCTCTCTTTTTCTCTCTTCTCTAAGCTCTCAAAAAGCTGGAGAAAAACTACTTAGAATGCATAGAAAAAATCAGTATTTTCCCTAGTCATTCATAGGATAGAGGGGAGAGTGAAAGGGGGAAGTGGGAGATCATGGAGGAAACCACTCCTCCACTTTCTCTACCATTTCAACCACCTTTCTAAGAGGTAAAAGGGCTGGAAAATATATCCAAATGTCCAGCCATAAGGTCGGTCCAAATGGGTTGGTCGGCCCAATCATATTGGTCGGCCCAACCCGATTAAGGACCCAATCCAATCCCGGTCCGGCCCGACCCAACCCGATTAAGGGCCCAATCCAATATCGGCCCGGCCCGGCCCAATCGAATTGTCGCACCTTTGATTAAATGTACTCCAACAGATGGTTCACGGGATTCTGCAATTCACACCAAGTATCGCAGTTTGCTACGTTCTTCATCAATGCGAGAGCCTAGATATCCGTTGCCGAGAGTCGTTTTAGATTCGACGGGCGCCTTCGGGCCGCCGTTCCGAGCCGCGAACGGCCAGAGCCGGGGGGAAGGCAGTCCATTTTTTAGTAGTCCTTGGCGCTTTCCGCGCCGGGGTTTGTTGTTTTGCGCGGCCGGTCGCCCGAGAGCGCTCGGCGCCGGCGCCTGTGGGGGACAACGGGCGCCGGGTTTATGAGAACGTGTTCACTGGTGGTCGTCACCCTTATTGAGCTTAATTGTATTTATGCTCGATCTCCAGGTAGACTGTTTCGACAAATAGCATTTGATAACCACTTTATCAAATACATTTGAGCACGGCCATCCATTTAAACAGTCTTTCCCTATCGAGGGGCCCATGGATATCTCTCTCTAATAATAGAGTGTTAGTAGTGCCCTAGGACCATTAGCACATGTTGTGCATTTTGTTATCTTTTGAGTATGTAATTGAATAGTTAATTTTGCTTTTGATTATCAAATGTGTGATTTGATAGTAAAACTCATTAGCTTGTGTAATTACTATTCTAGAAGTCCCTAGTTTTATGTAATGCTTAATTACTATAAAATAAAACTAGTATGATTGTTGATTGATGATCTTGTTTTACTGATCATGTGTAATGAATACAAATCACATCATAGATGCAATATATAGGGATACATTGTATTGGACGTGATCCGTCGAGAAGTAATACTTCATGGTCTTAAGTCATAAGTATTACTTCCTCAATACTATTTTAGAATCCTTAGACCTTATGTCTTCATTGATTCTAGTATGAATGGAGCCACGCTTTTGACTCGATCGGACGCTACTTGTAACAGAGTAATCAATACGACCGAGATCGGATGCAGTGTCCTATCATAGCTTGAATGTGAGAGACATTGTAAGGAATTTGCCCTCTCTATTATTGAGAGAGATATCCATGGGCCCCTCGATAGGGAAAGACTGTTTAAATGCATGGTCGTGCTCAAATGTATTTGATAAAGTGGTTATCAAATGCTATTTGTCGAAACAATCTACCCGGAGATCGAGCATAAATACAATTAAGCTTAATAAGGGTGACGACCACCACGCCTTATGCTTAATTAGGATATCGCGAGACAAAGGGATTAAATAGTGGATTGATATTAGGTTCCGTTGTATATTCATTCACTTTGGGTAGTCACAATGTCCTCGCTAGGGACCGCTATGATTTATGAACACATACTACTACTAAGTGTGTTTTCATTGCCATTGTGATATGAACCCTACAGTGGTCACACGCATAGACGAGCTAACGAAGCTTCATGTCCGCATTCAATGAATCTAGAATGTGTCTAGGTTCATTGTATCCGACATTTGTCTTTCTCGAAAATAATAAAGTGTTTATTATTCGAATTAGAGATAGGGGCAATTTTGGTATTTTACTATAGCTGGGATTACGTGGGAGTTATTATCCGATAAGGACTCCTCTACCAACAGTAAAGTCTAGGGGACGTGGGAGTTAGAGACTCCCACCGCCGAGAGGAGTTGAGGATGTGAGAGTTGGTTATGGGAACAAACTCTCACACCCTATATAATGATCTCTTGGCCGAAACCCTAGGTAATGATTTTTCAAACTAAATATTACCAAGTCTCTAAATTAGATTTCAGCTCAGCCTCTCCCTTTTCTCTCTAATTCCCGAAAATCGAAAAAGACGAAGAGCTAGCAATCGCTGCCCGTATCGCCGCGTGGATACCGGTAGAGGGACTTTCCGCAGCGGAGATCAATCGGTAGCAGCATCCGATCCAAGAAACGCCATCCTCCATTCAAGAAGTAGTTTCTTGAATCCAAAACGTAAGTTTTTCTTGCTTTGCTTTCACTGCTTTTTCGATTCGTTTACGTATGAGCGGATCCTTCAGGGGAGGATCCATGGGTGTTTGGAACGAGTTTCCGCCCATGAATCCCTTCATAGAGAGGGACAAATTCCTTACAATGTCTCTCACATTCAAGCTATGATAGGACACTACATCCGATCATCGATCGATTGATTACTCGTTACAAGTAACGTCCGACCGAGTCAAAACGTGGCTCCATTCATACTAGAATCAATGAAGACATAAGGTCTAAGGATTCTAAAATAGTATTGAGGAAGTAATTCTTATGACTTAAGACCATGAAGTATTACTTCTCGACTGGATCACGTCCCAATACAATGTATCCCTATATATTGCATCTATGATATGATTTGTATTCATTACACATGATCAGTAAAACAAGATCATCAATCAACAATCATACTAGTTTTATTTCATAGTAATAAAACTAGGGACTTCTAGAATAGTAATTACATAAGCTAATGAGTTTTACTGTCAAATCACACATTTGATAATCAAAAGCAAAATTAACTATTCAATTACATGCTCAAAAGATAATAAAACGCACAACATGTGCTAATGGTCCCAGGGCACTACTAACAATCTCCCAATTGCCCTAGGTCCAATCATACATGATCCTTAATCCTATTGACCTAGTATGACTCTCATGTTTAGGCTGTGGGAGTGGCTTGGTCAATGGATCTGCAATGTTGTCGTCTGTATGAACTTTGCAAATATTAACGTCTCCTCTGTCGATGATCTCTCTAATCAGATGGAAACGCTTGAGAATGTGTTTGGATCGTTGGTGAGATCTAGGTTCCTTAGCTTGTGAAATGGCACCAGTACTATCACAATAGAGGTCCACTGGGTTCATAATGCTAGGGACGACACCTAATTCATCAACAAACTTCCCGATCCAAACAGCCTTCTTTAGCCGCTGCAGAGGCAGCTAGATACTCAGCTACATTGTAGAGTCGGCCACGGTTTCTTGATTTGAGCTCTTCCAGCTCACAAGACCTCCATTCAAACAAAACACAAAACCAGATTGCGATCTATAATCGTCTCACGTCGGTCTGGAAGCTTGCGTCTGTGTAACCATTTACAACCGGACTTCCTTCCCGACCTCCGTAAACTAAGAACATGTCTTTAGTCCTTCTCAAGTACTTAAGAATGCTCTTGATTGCAGTCCAATGTGACTCACTGAGGGTCGATTGATATCTCGCTAGTCATACTTAAAGCAAATGAGACATCCCAGGCGAGTACATATCATGGCGTACATAATAGACCCAATGGCCGAAGCATATGGGATCTTACTCATGCGCTCTTGGTCCTCCCTTGTGGAAGGTCCTTGAGTTATGCTGAGTTTAACGCCATGTGACATGGGCAAGAATCCCTTTTTGGAGCCTTGCAAACTAAACCGTTTCAGTACCTTGTCAATATATCCACTCTGGCTCAGGCCAATCATTTTGTTAGATCTATCTCTATAGATTCTTATACCCAAAATGTATGTGGCCTCGCCTAAGTCTTTCATGGAAAAGCACTTCCCCAACCAAGCTTTTACGCTTTGTAATGTGGGGATGTCATTTCCAATCAGTAAGATGTTGTCTACATAAAGCACAAGGAACACTACTGCATTATTAGTTACTTTCTTATAAACACAAGGCTCGTCTTCGTTTTTGATGAAACCGAATTCTTTAATACGTTCATCAAAGCGACGATTCCAGCTTCGAGATGCTTGCTTCAATCCATAAATGGGCCTTTGAAGCTTACACACTTTGCTAGGATTTGTTGGATCAACAAACCCCTCAGGTTGTGTCATAAACACATCCTCGAGAAGGTTTCCATTAAGAAACGCAGTCTTAACATCCATTTTCCATATCTCATAGTCATAATATGCGGCTATGGCAAGTAAAATCCTAATTGACTTTATCATCACGACAGGGGAAAAGGTTTCGTCATAGTCAATACCATGAACTTGTCTATAACCTTTGACTACTAGTCGCGATTTAAAAGTGTGTACATTACCATCCATGTCGGTCTTCTTTTTATAACACCATTTATTATCAATGACCTTGCACCCTTCGGGTGGGTCGACCAAAGTCCATACTTGGTTGTCGTACATGGATTGCATCTCGGACTTCATAGCTTCTAGCCACTTATCTGATTTAGAACTACGAATTGCCTCTCTGTAGGTAGTGGGTTCATCTTGATCAATTAGTTCACCCTGATGATCATCAATCACGAGAAATCCATATCTCTCAGGCTGTTGATGTACCCGACTCGACCTTCTTGGGCCTTGTGTCAAAGATTGAAGCTCAGTATCAGCACGTGAGCTTGCTTGCACTTCCAAAGTTGGTTCAGATGTTGTTTGGGGATCTTGAATTTCCTCAAGACGGATCTTACTCCCACTATCCTCTTTGGAAATAAATTCCCTTTCAAGGAATAAACCATTACGAGCAACAAACACTTTGTTCTCTGATGGAAGATAGAAGTAATTTCCTTTAGTTTCTTTAGGATATCCCCCAAACAAACACTGGTCATATTTAGGGGCGAGTTTATCAGATAACAAGCGTTTTACGTACGCCTCGCATCCCCAAATGTTGAGAAATGACAAACTAGGTCGTTTCCCAGTCCATATCTCATATGGAGTTTTCTGAACCGCTTTAGAAGGAACTCTATTCAATATAAATGCAGCAGTTTCTAGGGCGTAGCCCCAAAAGGAAATTGGAAGACTTGTTTGACTCATCATAGATCGAACCATATCTAATAAGGTGCGATTCCTCCGTTCGACACGCCATTCCATTGTGGTGTGCTGGGGAGGAGTTAATTGTGAAACAATTCCACAACCACTAAGATGTTCGTCAAACTCTTGGTTAAGGTATTCGCCACCTCGATCTGATCGAAGTATCTTAATACTTTTGCCAAGTTGATTTTGTACTTCATTTTGAAATTCTTTGAATCTTCCAAAAGACTCTGATTTATGTTTCATTAGATAGACGTAGCCATATCTACTGAAATCATCTCGTGAATGTGATGAAAGCATCGAAACCCTCCTCTAGCACTTAGTGTATATTGGTCCACAAACATCTCGTATGTATGAGGCCCAACAAATCAGAAGCTCTCTCACTTTGTCCAGTAAAGGGAGCTTTAGTCATTTTGCCTAACAAGCAAGAATCACAAGTCTCATAAGACTCTAAGTCAAATGATGTCAAAATTCCATCTGAATGGAGCTTTGATATGCGTTTCTCATTTATGTGGCCCAAACGACAATGCCAAAAGTAGGTCTGGTTTAATTCATTTGATTTAAACATTTTAGTATTAATGTTATAGATGGGCCTTTTATTGGAATTATCGAGGTTATGAATATAAAGCCCATTCATCAAAGAGGCATCTCCATAAAAGATACGATCTTTATGAATGGTGCAAATCTTATTAATTTCAAAACCTTCAATATCCAAACAAGAAACTGAAATAATATTCCTACTCAAAGTTGGAACATACAAACAATTATCCAGTTCTATAATAAGGCCACTTGGCAAAACTAAATTAAATGTCCCAGTAGCTATAGCAACAACTCTTGCTCGCTGGCTACTCGAGGTCCACTTCTCCTTTTGCCAGTGATCTACTCCTTTTGAACCCCTGCACATTTGCACAAATGTGAGATCCACAACCGGTATCTAATACCCATGAAGTTGGAGCAGACATGTTAATTTCAATAACATAAATACCTAGAGAGACAGTCAAAATGGCCTTTCCCTTTTTCTTCTCTTCCAAATAGAGCTTGTAGTTCCGTTTCCAATGACCTGGTTCATTGCAATGGAAGCAAACTCCCTCTTTTGGTGCCTTGGATTTGGGCTGGGGCTTGGGCTTGTCATTGCCTTTGCCTTTGCCTTTGCCTCTCTTAGCCATGGGCTTTCCCTTTCCTTTCTTCTTGAAATTCCCTTTTTGAACCATTAAGACTTCAGGGGTCTTCTTAATGTTCGAGTTTCAACTTTACTTGAGCATCCCGTGTATTTCATGTATGGTCTTCTCCATGGCATGCATGTTGAAGTTCATAATGAATTGGTCATACTCCGGTGGGAGTGAGCCCAAGATCATATCTGTGGCCATGTCATGACTTACGGGAGCCCCAAGTTTCTCAAGTTGGTCAAAATAGCCCTTCATCTTAAGAACATGTGCACTTATAGAGGTTCCAGGGGCCATTTTGCAACTATTTAACGCCTTAGTTGTGAGGAATCTTTCATGACGAGCTTGCTCTTGGAACATTTCCTTGAGCTGGCCCATCATCCGGAAAGCCTCAACTCCTTCAAACCGTTTTTGAAGGTCGATGCTCATTGTGACTAACATGAGACAAGTCACATCATTAGAGTCATCGAAATGCTTCTTCCAAGTATCTCTTTCAGCTCTAGGGGCGTTATTTGTAGTCCTGTTCAGGGAATGTCCGTATCAAGAACGTATAGCCTTTATTTCCCCGCTTTAAGGACAATCCTTAAGTTGCGGGCCCAATCAAGGAAATTGATCCCGCTTTAGATTTTCCTTCTCAAGGGACGGGATCGCAATGAATTGTGTGATGTATTGGTTGCCATTATCTACATTAAGTTAATTGCAAAGTTATTAGTTTTTGAGCAAAAAACATTTTCCACAATTTCAACACTTGATAATAGTGGGGAAAAACATTTTACAATAGTTATAGGAAAGCGTTGGCTTAACACCCACAATTAAAGTAAAATCATCTAATGGGAATGACATCTATATGTCCCGGATTTTTCCCATTTTATGCCCTAGGCCCAAAACTATTTTGATGGCCTAGCTAAGTTGAACCATGTCTAAGCTTATGGAAATCACTATTTTCCCATCTCTCTTTGCTTAGATAACCACTTGTCTGTTGCTTTGGCAAGCAGACAAAGGATCCAAGCTCAATGAGTGCTTAGAGTATGATAGGCATTTTAAGACTTAGTTAAAACGTTCGGTTTGAATAAGACGATAAAAAGCGTAATACATTCATACAAGCATCTCATGCAATATATAAAGCATAATAATTAAACGTGAGATAGCATGGCCTAATCCTATGATGACTCCCACGAGCCTTGTGGGAGCCAATGGTCAATCTAAGTCAGTATCCATCTCATGGATAGAGTCTTCGATCCAGCATCCACCAGCCTTGTTACATAGTTGCATGGGCATACCCAGCCTTCAATGTAAAGCAATAAAGCTAATCTAAGAAAGCGATTACAATTTTACAACATTAAAACAGCTCACAGGCCGTATTATAAAATTACAACAAAAATATGTAAAACAAGGGGTATAGTAGGCCATGCTATTCACCATGCTAAAATCACATATAGCATAATGAAATCATTAACGAGTATATACACAAAGTCTTAATTCGGGGGGAACGACGAATCGGGGCGACGCAGACTTACCCACCATGCCTTATGCTTAATTAGGATATCGCGAGACAAAGGGATTAAATAGCGGATTGACATTAGGTTCCGTTGTAAATTCATTCACTTTGGGTAGTCACAATGCCCTGCTAGGGGCCGCTTGTGACTTATGAACTCACACTAATACTATGTGTGTTTTCAATGCCATTGTGATATGAACCTACAGGGTCAGACAATAACACTATCAATTCCGATTTGATATGTGTACGTTTGAAAACAGAAAAAATCGTTCCTTTGATCATGAAAGATGCATAAACTGTTTAAATGCGTTTAAAGAATGTATCTTTTGATGAATATATGTGATATATGCATAAATTGCTCTCGGTTTAATCATGTTTATACGGTTATATGAACTGTTATGATATAAACTGTTTTCGGGTTTTGATTATGCATGAACTGCGCAAGCTAAAGTATAACCTATATTTAAAATACTAACCTACATACACAATAGTCTAACCTTGCATTCTAAAGAATAACGTATATTTAAAATACTAACCTACATACACAATAGTCTAACCTATATTTATAATACTAACCTACATACACAATAGTCTAACATTAAATTCTAAAGTATAACCTATATTTAAAATACTAATTAACCCACATATACAATAGTCCAACCTTACATTTTAAAGTGTAACCTATATTTAAAATACTAACCAACATACACAATAGTCTAACCTTACATTCTAAAGTATAACCTATATTTAAAATACTAACCTATATAGACAATAGTCTAACATTACATTCTAAAGTATAACCTATATTTATAATACTAACCTAAATACACAATAGTCCAACATTAAATTCTAAAGTATCAAAAGCAAAATTAACTATTCAATTACATGCTCAAAAGATAATAAAACGCACAACATGTGCTAATGGTCCTAGGGCACTACTAACAAAAACCTTACTAGGAAAAAACCTAGTGGGAAAAAAATACGCATAGTCAAGGAAAAAGAGTACATTATTCTTATGTCAAATTACTTCCCTTGTTAACAATATTATTGAACCAATGCATATAGATCTTCCATATCAACCTTAAAAACTGCAATTGGTATTATCTTAGTGAGTAATTGTTATATATTTTCATAGGATCAACAAATTTCATTTTCAGGATGTTTCAATTTGTGAAACTAAGCTTTTCCAAGACTTTCAACATTTACTTGCCTTTTTTCTAAACTCTTCGGGAGAAATATTTTGATGATTTAATCCTTTTTAATGCAAAGATTTTTATTTTCGTAATAAGTAGGTCAATCATGGTGTGCCTTGAACTCATTATTTATGTTTATATTCTTCGGGAAGAATTACTTATATACTTATGGCATATCTAAGTCCTTCAATGACTTCATATAAATGTTGTTGTTAAATGACAACATTATGTACATACTAAGTGTTTGTGCGCTATTCAAATACACTTGCATCCACCATCTTCTTTCTAGGATTACATTCCAGGTGTATAATTTCTATAAGGAATATAGTTACACTTCAAGTGTATTAATTCTCCGTACATGCTTTTCATAATTTGAGGTGAACTCAATTGTCTATTTTGACCAATCATCTATACACTCTCAATTTTGAATATGTAGACTTTACATTAAAGATCCTCAATGTATTGCACGCATAAATAATGTCGACTTTTGCAAAATTTATGTTTATGGTTCCATCAATTCCCAAACATTTGAGATCTCATACTTCTCACAAATTTTCAGGTACTTGAATTTCTTCTGGAAATGATATAATATTCATGTTTGCAAAAATTCTTGTAGAATTTTAATTTTCTCGACTTGACCATCTATAAATATTTACTCAATTTGCGAGAAATTTTATTATTGGAACCCATAATGCCACCACATTTTCAATGCCTCAAATTTAATATTACGGGTAGCTTGTCCTTCGGGATATTAGATATCCTTGAGTTTTTTTCTGGCTGAATTTCTTCTGGAAATGATATAATATTCATGTTTGCAAAAATTCTTGTACAATTTTAATCTTCTCGACTTGACCATCTATAAATATTTACTCAATTTGCGAGAAGTTTTATTATTGGAACCCTATAATGCTACCACATTTTCAATGTCTCAAATTTAATATTACGGGTAGCTTGTCCTTCGGGGATATTAGATATCCTTGAGTTTTTTTTCTTGCCGAATTTTGGTTATAAAATATTTCTGACTATTCGTGTCTTGAATTTCTGGTTCAAACTCATTTGTCTTGAGGATCAATAAGAGACACGAATATGAATATGTTGTTCGGCTATACATTTCCCCCTCTTCATGTAGCAACAACATATATATCAATCAGTAGGATTGATAACCAATATATAATTTATCATCTTTTGAGGACCTATCTCAACACCTTGTGGCGGAGTATGAACGCACATTATATATTGAGATGGAAATCTCTTGGTTTGCAGCCATAAATCAATTAAAAAGAGAACTAAGAAATTAATAGTTGGCCTAATATAAACAAAATATATAATAAATTCAAAGAAATATGTGATTCTACAAGACCATTTATTATATGAACATATTCTTCAGGATATGCAATTTTTATTCTAGATGACATGTAATATAACTAGTAACTTTTGGACAAATTATATTTATGGAGAATATAAAGATATGAGCTCATTAATTTATTAAGAAAAATGCAAACTTTAAGTTGCGGATTAACTATATACATATATCGATGCGTCGAATAAAATCTATTCATCTATTCAATCTCAATATTCATAGTACTAAGACAAATATAATTGCTTTGAAATATGCTAAATACAATTAATTATTTTAGAAAACTTCTGGTTCCATAAAAAATAATTTCACGAATTCCTTATGATTTCGTATTTCTAATGATGCGAGATGGTCTAATCATTCATGCCAACTAATATTTATTTTTTAACCAAGTAAGCTTCAGGCTTAATCAATAACGCATCTCAATGCAAACACTTCCAGTGCAATATAATTTATAAGAGATAAATAGTAATCTCTTCAATGCAAATTTATTTGCTAATAGCAATAGCAATGATTGAAAATGCATTTGTCCACTCTCTGAATTAAACTTTATAAGAAAATTATAGATAATAATCGATTACATAGATCTTTTCAAGAGTCTTTAATCAATTAGCTCTGTAGGAACTTTTAATCGATTACTTCGGCTAGAATCGTACGCTATTATTTATATTGTAGACAATTATACTTTCAACTAAAAGTATTGAAACTGATTTTAATCCTTTAGCTCTTCCAGAGATTTTCATCTATCA
Organism: Vinca minor; assembly: GCA_026122235.1. Classification (NCBI taxonomy): domain Eukaryota; kingdom Viridiplantae; phylum Streptophyta; class Magnoliopsida; order Gentianales; family Apocynaceae; genus Vinca; species Vinca minor. The sequence goes on from JAOCZM010000229.1 coordinate 215,740, forward strand.
GTTCAACTAGTTATAGTTCTTTAGGAAATTTTATAAAAGAAGCGTTGTTTCAAATTTCTTGATGAACTAACTCGTCTGGAGTTATTAATAAATTAGTCCTACTTGAACCCTTCAATATGCAAACTCTTCTGGAGTTTTTAAAAGTATGTAGTTCTCCAAGAACTAAATTAAATCTTAAAAATAAAAATTCAAAACAGTTGACATGAGATTACAGTCCAAAATTTCCTAATACATCTCCAAAAATATTAAATAAGAGTTCATCAAAACATAAAATAAGATACTACTAATTTTCTTTTTTATCACTTCTTGTGATAATCATTCATAATTGATTTCACAAAATTCCATGGCTAATTTTCTTACTTATACCAATGGAGATGTGAGAATAGCAATTTTGGAATCTATTTTCTCAATAATTATTAGTGCTGGAACATAATTGAGGCTTGCATTTTTTCAAAATATAAATGTGTCCATAAAAATTGAGGGTCAATATGTGTCTTATTTATCTCAAAATTCTCTCTCATACATAGTTTCTCTACAAGAGAAAGCAAAATCTTTCTTATCATGTTATCACTTCTAGTGATAATCATTTGTTAATTTCATGAATGACTTATTTGTTTTATTTCGTCTCAAGGAGAAATGAGATTAATAACATTAAAATTCTTTCAATATTTCTTTTGCAGGAGCATAACGACCATTTGAGAAAAAGCACTATTTTCTTTATAAAGATTTCATCGCAAATGAATTCTTAAGATTATATCATTATTTCGTGATACTTTTAGCCATAAGTCGGGCTTTTGATAAAACATCGTCTGGTGTTTTACCTTTCCTTTAATGTTTAAAACAATAATAAGGTTTATTGTTAATGGCGTATCCAAGACCCATTACATAAGAATTTTTAACAACATATATATAATATAGAAAATAATCAAATATAACATAATATTCTTGTTTTAACCATCTTCTCGTGGTAAGCGTACTTATATTATAACTATCTCCTGGTGGTTAAGTTTAAACCTTTTATATTTATTTTATAACTATCTTCTAGTGGTCGTAACCCAATTACGAAATATGTTTGATGTAAGAACCATCTTCTAGTGGTCATATTGCATTATATTATAACCATCTCCTAATGGTCAATCATATTTATATTATAACCATCTCCGGGTGGTTAAGCTTAAACAATTTGTATTTATTTTACAACCATGTATATTATAAACCATCTTCGGGGTGGTTATATATTTTCCTATAGGATTCGATAAAAACATCTCCTAGTGGTCGTATATTTGTCTACAAAAATCGATACAACCATGTATGATTCGATTAAAATTTATAACTAATTACAAATATAACATATTCCTTCAGAGATTGTATTAAATTATCAATTATTTTGCAAGATAAAATAAATACTACCTTAGGAGCATAATAGAAAATTACGAATATAATATTATTTAAATAATTGTTACTTCAGGAATAATATTTTGATATTCTTCAAGAATATTTAGATTATAATAAACTCTCTAGAAATAAATAAATAAATTATAATAATAAGAACATGTAATGTTAATAATTTACATTATTACTACTTCAAGAGTAATTGTTTAATATTTTTCGAGAATATTAATATTATAAATATTCGATAATAATAAATAAAATAGAATAAGTGATTGAAATTGATATACTTATATAAAAATTGCCAGATCAATAGGAGAGCTTCAGGCTTAACCTCTTACAACAATATTTTATCTTATTCATCATATATAAGCATATATTGTATAAAGAATATAGAAATCGTCTAAGCGTGAAACATCACCAAAACAGAATCAAAGTTTTAATTTTTTCAAAAATTTAATCTATTATCAAAAGCCCTGGAAAAGGTGGCAACTTTCAAAATACTTCCTCCGTCCCAAATTATTTGTCCACTTTGACAAATGCACGGATATTAAGATTTTGGTAATTTTGATGGTAAAATATAAGTAAAAGTCTAAGATACCCCTAAATAATTTTATTATTCTCATTTAAAATTTATGTTTTTTCTCTCTAGTTTCCCTCACACAACATCCAACTATCTCTTAAATATATGTTGGAAAATGATAATTTTAGTTAACTAAGAACATTCACCGAGGAGTTGAAAGAAGGGTAAAATTGAAAAAATGATCATTAATACATACTTTATTTATAAAATAGATAGTTAATTTGAGACAAATAAAAATAGAAATGTAGACAGTTAATTTAGGACGGAGGAAGTAATAAATTCCGTACCTTTATTTGCTATAGTGGTTAATTTGATATTATCACATCTCTTCCTTGGTGTGATAAAGCTTCATGGACTTGTATCGGATACGAAGAAAATTGTAGGATTTAGAGAATTGTGTCAGATGCAGAAAATCGTGAAAGATTCAGATAATTTGTACCAAGTATAAATTGAGAATTGTACCGATAATTTGTTATAATATAAGGAGGAAAAATAGGAAAAGAGAGATTTAGAAAGAATAAACTGATTATATATCTCGTTATGTGAATAAAAACTTATATTTATAGAGGTTAGACCCTAACGTTTAATGAGCCTCTAACACTTCTAGTGTTAGTAGAAATGTCATTCAATATATTTACAATAGATGTGATGCTTCGGCCCATAAGTTACGGGATTGAATCACTTTCATTTGAATAAATTTAGTTTCAATTAATCACGAAATAGCAATGCTCATTACAATCAAAGGAAAATCGAAAATACGAAAGTAAAAGTTATACAAATGATTTAAAAATCACGATAATGACATAAAAGACACACCCAAAAAACTTGGATGGTTAGGAAAAACAACTATAAAAACTAACCAACTAAACAAATACATACGGATTGAATCACTTTCCTCCATTAAAAAAAAATGCACAGGTGATAAGTGGAATTAACCTATTCTCCATCCATCTTTGTCCATTGCCCCACAAAATTTTAACCAAAAACCAAAAAGCCCAAACAAATTCTTTACCTTAAAAATTCTCCATTTCCTCCTTTCTCCCAATAAAACACCACACCAACACTCCTCCGCCTTCCTCCTCGTCCATGCTCCGGGGAGTTATGCTCTGATTTTGGTGGGCAAAAGGTCAGTCTTCTTCTGATTCCTCAACTTATATCTATTTATGTATGTCTTCAGAATATGATACGTGTTGTTTGGTGTTTCCAAGATGTGTTCTGGTTTTTGTCAAATTATTCAAATTGACATCTTCTCACACTCTTATTTGATGTTGTATGATCATGTAAAAGTGTATTTATTGATGCTTTTGAGGGCCTTTCTAACATCAAGTTTTAAAATTCCTAATTTCTATGTAAATTTTTTGTTTCGTTATTACTTAGATTAATCATAGGAGCCCCTTGGTATGAAGTCTGAGAATGTTCAGTCTATTTATTTGTTTTGTTAGAAGTATGACTAAATTGAACCATTTATTTAATGTTAAACTTATTTTTGTTTCATAGGTTTTCAAAGAAATGCAGAGAAAGAGGATGAACTTGAGTGTCGTGCCGATGTATAATTCTCTGTTCGACTGCCTGCAATTCAGGTGAATGATTTGGAGGGTCTTCGTGAGATAGAGGACCCTTCGAACCGAATTGTCTTCTAGATTTAGATTATATCGGATTTAGTTACAGATTTCAATTTTAGGCGATTAGTTTTGGACATTTTCGGGGTTGGATAGGTTTCTTTTTGTAAATCATGCCAGCTGTTCAGAAGCTTTATAATGCTTGTTTAGTTTCTCTTTCTCCAAATGGACCTGTATCCGAAGAAGCTCTTGAGAAAGTGCGTGCTCTTTTAGGTAAGATTAAAAGAAGAATCTAAATCTTTTTCATTCCTTTTAGTGTTTTCCATTAATGTATCATGCTTGTTGTATGTGCAGGTTTGCGCTCAGTACTTGGATTAATGACTATTATTTTATTTTGATCAGAAATTTCGGTGAATCTGATTAGAAATTCTGCATATATGTTATTTCAGACCTGTTTCTTACATAAAATTAGTTTTTAGTTGCTAATTTGGCGGTGTTTCTACATATAACTACTGTTTCTTCGTATTTTATTCTAAAGAAATGTTGCCTTTTCATTTTAAATAGATTTGACACGGCAATAACATAACTCAATAATTGGGGGTATTAGTGGGGATAGATAGGAGACAAACCTAATCTTTGACAATAAATACACAAAGTGGTTGCTCTCAGAATACTACTAAAACAGATGGATTGGAGACTAACCTAACCCTTGGTAATGAATGCACAAAGTGGCTGCTCATGTGGTAGATAACATTTAGATAAAATTGAAGTTCTGTGGATTTGACAATGTAATATAATTTTATTGTGTTCTATTATAATATGGTTGCAATTTTACTAAAATATTCACCTGAAATTGGCAATATTCATTTACATAAATTTGTGTCATAAGAAAAGCACTATTATGCCTGTGTTGTTCTGTGGCATAACTTTTGCGAAGCAACTATACTCTTTGTTTGAGCATGAAGAGTTTGCAAGGGCTTGATCATTTAGTTTAGGAAAGTTGATATACCATGGGCTAGGACATTAATGAGTGAATCGATGCTTCAGTCTAGCAGCTCAGTTGAATACAAGACTTGATTGTTGCACAAAATTTAAGTTGTTGAGTACGGTTCTCTCTGGTGAAACTTCTTATTCTTTGCTTTTGTGTACAGTTTTAAATATAGGAGGATTAGTTTCAGTATGGATTAGAATCAACCACCTCACCTTTTCTCGATAGAAGTTGTTGTTACCAAATATTATGTGGCTACGAACTACTTTCATCACATTGATACAAATTCTCGTCAATCTTCTTTTGTTTTGTATACTTATTTTCACAACTTTTCTTGAAGTAGATTTATGAAGTTGATCCGCACTTTTGGGATTCAGATGGGTATGAGGAGGTTAAGTTATAAACTTAACCAACACAACCATCTAAGGCAGTAGTCTATTCAATTAGTGTGAATTGGTTGACAATTGTGCTTTTTGGACTTCCACTAGGTGAAGGTGTAGGAATATGCATGTGCCTTATTCTTCTTCATTTGCTATAACTACCCTCTATTCCCCTCAATTTGTTTACCTCTTCATTTGCCTTATTCTTTCTTTTTTTTTGGGTGGCGGGGTGGGTTACTTGTTCACTGACACCCTCCATCCAAACTAATCCCTCTACCAGAAAAGAAAAAAGGAAAACCAGAATAATACATGGAGAGAGAGGGAGGGAGGGAAGTCTCTTCGTTTTCTTTAGGGGGCAAAAGAAACGAGATGGAAGGAACTGTAGGGGCTCGCCTGATCATTCTGAAATTGGAGGGAGGGAGGGAAATCACTTTATCTTCTTCAGGGAGAAGAGATGGGTGTCTTCTTTAGGAGGAAAAGGATACAAGAGACGGAAGGAATTATAGTGGGTCTTGCCTGATCATTCTGAAATTGTAGGGAGGCTTGCCTGATCATTCTAAAATTGTAGGTAGGGAGGGGTGCAAATCTCTTCATCTTCTTTAGTAGGCAAAGGAGACGAGAGATTCTGACATTGCAAGGACCCCATGATTTCTTACTCCTAATATTTGATGCCCTTCATGTGGTCAAGGTCACCGACTGGGTTATAGTGGCCTTCGTTATTCAAACTAGAAACTGACTGTATGCCTACTGTTACAGTGGCCTTCGGAATATTGGTTACATTGTTTCTTCTTTTTGGTTCTTCTTTTTGGTTCTTCTTTTTGGTTTTCGGATAAGCATGATTAAGTGGAGAACTTTCATGGTCAAACTGAACTTTTCCTGTTTTCCCTTTGACAATGAGTGACCACCAAACTTCTTGAAGCTGCTTATGTCTGATATATTTTTCCAGTTTAAGCATATTGCATCATCTTTTCTTTGACTTTATCTATGTCTGCACCAGAGAAAATCAAGCCTTCTGATGTAGGTCTTGAGCAGGAGGCACAGTTAGTACATGGCTGGAAACGGTCTATCAATGAGCGTAACGGAGGCCATAGGTCACCACCCCCTATTAAGTATCTACACTTGCACGAATGTGATAGCTTCTCTGTAAGTGTTTCTCCGGTGGTTCACTTAGTGCTTATCTGTTTTTAGACCAGCATTTTGTATCTTTTACAACAGTTGTCATCATGCAATTTCACCATTTCTTCTGGGTTTGAATGATAAGAAGTTGGAGAATGTCATATAATCATTATGGTTAAATAATGTTACAGATGGGAATTTTCTGCATGCCTCCATCTTCCATCATTCCTCTTCATAACCATCCTGGAATGACAGTGTTAAGCAAGCTTCTGTATGGTTCCATGCATGTGAAATCTTATGATTGGATCAATGTCCCTGGTCCTTCTGATCCATCTGAAGGTGTGATACTAGATATTATTCTGTTTCTTTTAAATATTAAAGGATGCAAAACCCTCAAATTTAATCATGCTTTCTGACAGTAGGTGTGTGGATTTCGGGACTGATCTTGCTTCTTCTTCCTTTTTTAGTCTTAATAGAAAGTTTTCTCTTTCCTCTCTTATACACCTAATGAGGCTTACTACTTTAGTCTCTCTCTCTCTCTCTCTGTGTGTGTGTGTGTGTGTGTGTGTGTGTGTGTGTTGTTGTTGTGTATCAGATTGTTTTGAACTCTGTGAGTTTCACGATTAGTGTGGTATACCTCAAGATCCAATTTTAATCCATATTCAATTGAACCTAAGAATTTTAGATTAGCTGGAGCTGGGATTGTTTTGAAGGACTGCATGTAATTGTTAATCCAACTTGAGCCAGGTGAAAAGCTATAATGAAGACAGAAGTGCTTATTGGCCAACAAGATGCAGATACACAAGCCACCACTAGTTCCTAGCATCTTGATTTGACCATTATGGCTGCTTTCTAAAGTAAACATTTTGCTTATATGATATCTGTTGTTTATTTCTATAATTGCTTGCCCTCATTTTCTTCTGTTGTTTGCTGTATTATGCTAGATGTGAGTGGAATGGTCTAATGACATTTTCTAAGGTCTGAGTTCTCACAATCTAGAAATCAACAAAACAAATATCTATTTTGAATAATCATAATTTGATTTGGGATATGATTGCACTATTGTCCTTACATCTTGATATTTGTGGAGAGGAATGTTTTCTTTGAAATAGTTGGGCGAGTTTGAAGACTGGACTTCATACATGATGTACTACTAACTTTTCGGATGTTCGCCACAGCAAGATCTGCGAAGCTTGTTAAGGATGGCGAGATGACTGCTCCATGTGGTACCACCATTCTTTATCCAACTAGTGGAGGCAACATTCACTGTTTCAAAGCCATAACACCATGTGCCATCTTTGATATCCTTTCTCCACCCTACTCCTCAGAAGATGGAAGGCATTGCACCTACTTTCGAAGGTCTCCTAGGAGCGATCTGCCAGGTAAAGTACATCTGGTCAATGTTCATAATTACTGAGATTCTGAATACTTGTGTTCCAAAGATCATACTCGAATGAATTCTTTTCTGCTCTTTCCTAATGAAGGTGATCTTGAGGTAGATGGGGGTGACAATATCCGATGTCACTTGGTTAGAAGAGTTTCAACCTCCGGATGATTTTGTAATAGGAAGAGGACGGTACAAGGGCCGGGTTATTAAGACTTGAATGTTAACTTTTGTTAAGATTAAATTTTATCCAGTAATTTAGTCATTTTCTAAGGTGGTTTGGAGATATCCCAACTGGTGCAACAGCGAATAATTAATTTCCTGGCCAAGGAAGTTTTGGCATTTCAGTTGTACATATTAAGGTACTAATATTGTTTTTACACACCTCACCTTAATTTGGCATAATGTTTTATTATGTGTAGGTGAATCTTGTATTGTCTTAAAAGGGTATTATAACTGTGACCAAAATTGAATTGAGCTTTATGAGAACAGAAATTATCTTGTGTTCATTTGTAATCATATGAGAAGCCGTCATTTGTGTTACCATTACTTTATGGCGGAGAATATAGTTAAATACAATTCAACTTTTGCTTCTTTTTGTGAAACCCTCATTTTAGACTAGGTTATAGATTCGTGCATTACATGAATTATTTTAATATATTAAAGAAATTTTTTAAATCTATATCTTAGAAAATCAATTTACATTCTCTGTAATTCTCTTAAATTTTTCATACACATGCAATAGTTATATTTTTGTCATATCAAACTAATAACTTCATTCCCAATAGAAAAAAGATTTTTTATCCACTAATTTCATATAAAATATTCAAAGAGAACATTGACAACAGTGGGACAAAACTGATTCCTACCAAGGAGAAGAAGAAAATCGAAGGTTTTGGTCAGGCTCAGTATGTTGACCTTAGTTTGAGGCAGCTGAAGAAGGTCGTGAAAGAAAAGACAGAGATGAGTAAGAAGAAAGATGATCAAGTGATGAGTTCAAGACCTGCTTTGCAAGCTCTCTGAGAATATCGTGACAGAATAATCTGGATGGTGTATAAAAATCTTTTTTTGCCTTCAACTTTACGTGTGATGTAATAAATTCTCCGTTGATGCATCTCTTCTTGTGAGGCAAATCAATATCTGCTGAAATAGTTTAGTGCTATATAGTATTGAAATTTTTTACTTAAAAAAAAATTAATAGTCACAAATATTTAACCATGTCAAAGAGTTCAATTTCAATTTATTCTATAAGTTAAAATCATTTACCAATCCCGCAAAAATTACAACTCAATCTTAACTTGAGAAAAAAATATTTAGTTGCTTTAGACAAGATTCTTCCGCCGTAGAAAAAAATAGAGTCATCTGCAAATAACAAGTGTGTGACTGAGGTACTCATGCCAAATTGGAACCCTGCTAGGAGCCCTCGTTCCTCCGCGGAGCGTACAAGCGCAGAGAGTCCTGATGTGCAGATGAGGAAAAGGAAAAGGGACAGAGGGTCTCCCTACCTGATGCCCTAATTTGTGTGAAATATATTGTTGGTACTCCGTTTGGCAAAATGGAGTAGCGCACAGTTCTGATACAATTCATTATAAGAGAGAGGATTTTTGGAGGAAAATTCATGCACGTCATGACCATTTCAAGATAGTTCCACTCCACCCTATCGAATGCTTTACTCATATCCAGCTTGAGGGCTAGCTGATGGAGATTATTTGGTTAGATAGTTTGAAGGCTATGGAATACTTCAGAAGCAACAATAGCATTATCCGTTATGAGTCTTTTTTTTCAAAAAAGCGCTCTGGGCTTCATCAATGAGGGAATTCATAACGGGCTTCAGTCGATTCATTAAAACTTTCGATATGAGCTTATAGAGAACATTGCATAGGCTTATAGGCCGGAAATGTGTCATGGTAATAGGCTTCTTAATTTTGGGGATAAGAGCAATGTGTGTGGAATTTATAGATGCTACACTCTTTTCGTTATTTAAAACCCCCAGGACAAAACTAGTCACTGAGTCTCCTAGTATATGCCATAGTTTCTGCAAGAAGAGGACATACATTCCATCAGGGCCTGGTGCTTTATGTGGATGCATTTGCTTAAGCGCTCTCATTATATCTTCCTGATTAAAAGGTCGCTCAAGGACATCAGTTTCACTGGGACTAAGCTTATTTGTAAGAAGATGAGGCGCAAGACTTGCTTCGCCAAAGTTTGCTAGAAACAGTTTTTTCGAAAAATTCAATAACTACTTCCTCAATCTCCTCATCCTCAGATTTGAGTATGCCATCAGGACCCACTATTTCCTCAATGTAATTTTTTTTTTCCTTTCGTTGTGATGCCTTATTGTGGAAATAAGCTGTGTTACAATCTCCTTCAGCTAACCATGTTGCTCAGCTTCGAGCCTTCCAGTAGCGTTCTCTAAGCTCTTGAATTTTTTCCAGTTCTTGCGAGATTTCAAGCTCCTTAGCAAGAGAGTATTGTGGGAGTCCTCAAATTTTTTGAATTGCATCTAATTCGTTTTGTTTGAAAGTGAGCTTTTTCTCTAAGTCTCCTACTACTCTATTGCTCCATTCTAGCAGGTTATCTCGAAATTTTGAGAGAGCTAAGCTAAAGTCCCTCAGCAGTGATCTCATAAGGGGATTCCCAGATTTGAGTTGCATATTCTAAAAATTCTGGTTCCTTGAACCATAGGGGTTCAAAACGAAGAGGTCTCGGTTTATTGTTGGTTTTCTTTTTTCACTATCTTTTGTGGCTAAATGCTGGATGGTCATTTTTGGGAATAGATTTTGCCAAGAAGAAGTGGCAAGACCGCTATCAAGTCGAACGAATACCTCGCCAGCATTTTCACGAAAATTACACCAAGTGCAAGGACTACCAACGTATCCTAAGTCAGTCAAGCCACAAGTAGCTATTATTTCACGAAAATTATTTATTTGCTTTTGGCTTCGTGGAAAAAACCCAGTCTTTTCTTCTTGACTTAAAATTTCATTAAAATCGCCTATGCAAAGCCATGGAAGATCATTTAAAGAATGCAGTCTTTTGAGTAATTCCCATGAGTGTATGCTCATCGATACTTCTGGATTTCCGTAAAAACCCGTGAAGCGCCATTTTATATTTTTTTTTCCATTAAAAGTAATACAAGAGTCAATATGACCAGCAGAATAAGATAAAATATCCAGCTTTATTGAAGAATTCCAAAATAAACACAAACCACCACTAAGGCCATTACGGCTTACAGGAAAATGAAATGAAAAACCTAATTTATTACGAACAAAGTCCATTGAACAAGCCAAGGACTTTGTTTCAGACAAAAAAACTATAGCTGGATTGTGCACTTTGCATAAGTGCACTAGTTCCTTAATTGTCTTTGAGTTGTTAATTCCTCGACAATTCCAAGCGAGGTAACTTATGGATTTTGGTGGGGTTGCTTAACGACCGCCACCTTACCCTGATTATCAGCAGGAGCCCCCGAAGGAAATAATTCTTCTATAGTAAATAAGTTATCAGCCATAAAAAGGTCATCAAAGTCATCATCCATTTGTGTTGGCTTGTGCTTCCAATTTGGAGAAAAATCAGACTCCTCCATTTTAATGTCCAAACCATTCAGCCCAAAGAGATTAAAATCACCATCAGATGGGCCATTTTGACTTGACCCATAATTAATTGGGTAAGCTTCCACTGGGATCAAATCAATGGTAGCCGCAGGCCGTTTAGTTAGCCCAGTAACGGGCTCCTTAGTCAGCCCAGTCTCGGTCTCAATGCCCTTATTAAAATCAGAAGTAGTCCCTTTGTTCAGCACAAACATTAAATCCAGCCCATTTAGCCATTCGGCCCAGATCCTTTAGGCAGCCCATTTTCTTTATTTTTTTGGTCCAAAGACCCATTTCCAATTAAAACAAAAGTGTTACCTCCTTTAACTATCCCGTTACAAAAATTTGCCGGTGGTCTACCTTGCCGCTTCCAGGCGGGCTGCCGGCGATCCTTCCTTTTGCGGTCCGACGAGATTCCTGCTGCCTTCGTCGCCCCTCATTTTTTCCTGATAGTTTCCTTCCCAGATGTTCCAGCAAACTCCTTCTTCGCTCCACCTCTTCCCCGCCCCCTACCCGCTCCCTGTCCTCCCCTTCTCCGCTCTCGCTTGCTTCTTGTCCGCCACCATGGCTTTCCCCATCAATTTTCCTTCATCGCCAAACCCTAATCTCCTCTTTACAGGTTCCCTTAAATCTCCAACTTTCATTATTCCTTTGCTCTTCCTGTCTTCCTTTTCCCCCATTTCAATTTTTTTCTCATCAACTGCCGCAGCAGCCCCAGCCGTGGTCCCCAAAAAAGGAACAATTGCTCGCTCATCGCCCGCTACCACAGGTAAATTATTAATGAAATTCACAGTATGATTCGGTTTTGAATTTGGAATTCGTGATGCTTTGAGAAAAACATCATAACTGTAATTTGTTCGATCAGTAGGTTTAACACCATGTGGTAATTCTGGGCAGGTAATAGGGATGTGGTCTAACATACCACAGTGATTACAAAAGCTAGACCATCGTACATACCTGAAAATGCCTTCTATTTTTCCAATGTCCGGTGCTTCACCTAAGAAAGCTCGCCTTAGCGGCTCAGTCACATCGACATCCGTTCTGAAACGAAAAAACCATCTTCCTTCCATAGTTCCCACAAACTCCATAGTGACACAATTATCCAAAGTCCCAGCAATTTTCACTCCCATTTCTGGTGTTAAAATAACCCTAATATAAAAAAAATATTGTACCTAAAAAAGGGCACTTTGCAAAAGCTTCCATAGCTTACTGACCACATTCGTGGGAAGCTTTTTTTCTTACTAGTAACACGTTATCGAAACACCAAGGCCCATTGTTGAGCACATGGTCTACCTCTTTTTCGCTTGGAAGAAAAAAAATCGGTACGTGTTTTTTGCCAACTTTTGATACGTGACTTCGCATTTCCATGAACGGCTTAACATTATCGTAAAATACCTTGGCAGATGATTGCTAGCGCGGATAAAACGACCAACAAGAGATGCATTGGCTCCATTCACGCCACCCTGAACATCCTTTTTTTCAAAAACAGTGGTTTGTTTCTCTTTTCCGCGTAAGTCAAATTTTTTCAATCTAGAGACGATGTCATTAACATGCTCCATTGTTAAATTTGACTGATGAAATAGCAAGAAATTGAAGGGGGTATGGATTTTTCTGAGATGATGTGGATTGAAAACAAAAAATGAGAGGTGCTTATTATATGGCTTTTTTGGGGAGGGATTGTTCAAATTTTTGGAATGAAAGAGCAGTTTCTTTAGACATTTGGAAAGTAATTCTCAATTTAGCCATTAATTAGGCAATCCAAGATAGCCAGTGTATATGGTTCACTTGTATTGAGCAGTAATGTATGCTGCCCTTTGAAATTAGCCAAGATGTAGGCTTGCCTTTGAAATTAGCAGTGATGTAGGCTTTCCTTTGAAAACCAGCAGTGATGTAGGTTTCACTGTTTTTTTTAATAGAAATGATGTATGCTATTCAATTCGAATTATCTTGGAAATAACTGACGATATATGGAAATCCTGGTAGTGAATAACTAATGTAGAGAAAGCTCAAAGAAATTCTATTGAGGATGCCTCAAAAAGAGAAAATTTGAGAGAGAGGAGAGAAATTCTCTTGAGAGAGAATTCTCTAGTTTCTTAATTTTCTAACCTAAGAATTACATTTTTTTACATTTACAGAATTAAAAAAATAAAGCAAAATAAAACCCTCCAGAATTAGAAATAATATATGATCAGGAATAATTTTTTTAAGTTAAAACATTACATTTTTTAAATTTACAAAATTAAAACTGAGATAACAAGATTGTTCAACAACTCATGTGCATGTATAGCTTAGAGTAGAGGAAAATCTGGTGCTAAGAGAAATTAAATCTTACTGGAAGAAGACATTTATTTCACTTCCAATTATGAAACAAAGTGATTTCACTGTAAGGATATAATCACGGACATTTATATTTGAATAAATTTCAATCATAACATATCGAAGACCACCCAAAAAAATGTAGATCCATTCTTCACTTAGATAATATTTTCCTTGTAGTGAGACTCTCAAATTTGAAATATCATACTCCTTCCTTCTCAAATTACTTGTCACTTTTGAAATCTTTCTTTGTCCAGAAATATTTGTCAAATCAAAAAAGTATTTATTAATTTTTTTTTCTCAATATTAACCTCACTTTATTAACCCACCCAAACTAACATTAATTGATGGGAATCGGGTAGCCCAAGTGGTAAGGCTACCCGAACACGGGGCGGAGGTCCCGTGTTCTATTCCTATATCTCCCCATAATGGGGCAAATAATTCTCCTCCTTATGAGGCTTATCTTCCTCCCCTGGGCATGGGGCATGCTTCAATCTTCCCTATCTAGGGTACTCTCCGCTCTTCCCCTTCGGGGGGGGCAATCGCCTTCGGGCGCTCAAAAAAAAAAAAACTAACATTAATTGTGCTTAATGTTTCAAGATGATTTTTAGTCATTTAACCTAAAAAAAATAAAGGGTGAAAAGCGCTCACGCCCTTAAACTATTCCCCTTTTTTGGTTTTTTGACCGTCAACTAAAAAAAGGTCAAGTTTTACCCCCTAAACTATTCTATTTTTTGGTTTGTGACCTTCCATCCATATTCTCCGTTACATTTTAACGGAAGTCCAAAAATTCAAGAACATTGAGCTATATTCCAACCAAAAAATCCAATTCTACAGAGAACCAACACGAAATCCGAACACATATTCTTACTCACAGTGAAGAGACGAATTAGAGTATAAATTTTGAGCATCAAATTCTTAAAGAATCATCCAAAAAATGCCTTAAACCAATGAACTACAAATTTGCCAAAAAAAACAGTCCTAGAAATAGAAATTTTCCAAAGAAAAGCCCAGTCATATGAGACAATTACACTAAAATCCAGTTATAAGCACTTGTTCACAGTTAAAAGGCGTAGCTATTTGTGAAGTTTGAGGTTCAAACTCATCAAGAATCAACCAGCAATCGCAAAAGAAGAACGGACAAAAATTCTCCCAGAAAATAATTACGAAAAACAGATTTTTCCAAGGAAAAACCCAATCTTTTGAGACCATCACTCCTAAATCCAAACATAAGATCTTATTCTCAGTTAAAAGAAGATTTCTGTAAAGTTCTGTAAAGTAAGATCCTAATTCATAAAGTATAAATCAAAAACCCCAAAATAATGAAAGTACCACAGTTCTGCCAGAAACCCCAATTTCCTTTATAAACTTTTAATTTAGGAAGATTACCAGCCAAGAACTCCAAAATCAGCCAAAGTAGACCTTTGTACATTTTCCTAAAGAAGAATAATCAAAGAGAAAAGCGTCCAAATCTTCAAGAACATCCCAAAATGCCCCTATTATTTGGACTTCCGTTAAGATGTAACGGAGAATATGGATGGAAGGTCACAAACCAAAAAACAGAATAGTTTAGGGGTAAAACTTTACCCTTTTTAGTTGAGGGTCAAAAACAAAAAAAAGGAATAGTTTAAGGGGCGTGAGCGCTTTATACCCAAAAATAAATTTAATGATTTTTGTAAGGGAAATTAGCCTATTTAGTCTTCCAGAAATTTTTGTTTAGTCCGTATAGTCCCCAATGTTTAATTTCAGCCTGTAAAGTCCCCCCCCCCCCAATTTTTTTTTTTCGTTCAGCCTATAAAATTCCTCAGAAATTTTCGTTTAACCCGTATAGTCCCCAATGTTTAATTTCAGCCTCTAAAGCCCCTTACCTATTTACGGGGTGCATATAGAGGTTCCACCACCTCTTATGCAGTGGACTTAGGGTAAATGGGTTCCTCCAAAATAGGGCAATAGAATTTGGGGTTTCCTTTTTATAACCATTTTTATACTGAATTTTTGTATTTTGTAAATTTTATTGATTGAAACTGATAATTATTCCCCCGCTCATTAAGCACGTGGATAACATGAATTTGGGGCTGCCCTGATTCCGCCGCAGAAGAGGTGGTGGAACCTCTATATGCAGCTCGTCAATAGATAAGGAACTTTACATGTTGAAATTAAACATTTGGGACTATACTGGGCTAAACGAAAATTTCTAGGGGACTTTACAGGCTGAACGAAATTTTATGGGGGACTTTACTGAGCTAAAATTAAACATCGAGACTATACGAGCTAAACAAAAATTACTTGGGGGACTAAATAGGCTAATTTCCCTTTTTGTAATCTCTTGAAACCTTCAAGAGTGACAAATGAATTAGGCGAAGAGAGTATATTAAGCACCTTGATTTAATATTTGTGTAACTAAATCAACCAAAACCGAATCACCCTATTTGTTAGCATGATCAATCAATATCAGGTTTTATAAGAAATATAATTGATCTCCATTGTCCTTCTACAAATATATATTATATATATATATATATATATATATATATATATATATATATATATATATATATATATATATATATATATATATAGAGAGAGAGAGAGAGAGAGAGAGAGAGAGAAAACAGGATAAACAACAACGCTGCTGCCCAGTTCCAATTTGAAGCTCCATTTGGCCTACACGGGCCCGATTTTCGAGGTTCAAATTTTCCGGCAAATAATCGTCTGCACGTGTACTTATTCTTATGCTCAACCAATCACAATTTACCATGTGTATATATAATTAAAAAAAATGATCACGTGACAACTTTTTATTGGTTGGGGACATAAATGAGTACACAGATGGGTACAGACGATTTTCACCCCAATTTTCCAGGTTTGTATTTTTTTCAATACCATGCAAATAAAAAAAATTTAAAGATCAATTCTGAAACTTTCAATTGAAAAAAGAACACATATGTTAAAAGACATTTTCCTCAATATATGCCTATTGCGTTCTTTCTCTCTCACTCTTTATGCGCCTCTATATAAATTTGGCAAATTGGTCATTATTGTCCCTAAACAATTTATGAATCGGGCCTAAGGTCCCAAAATATTTTTTCTGGACATTAAAATCCTCAAACAATTTACGATTGGTGTGTAAGGTCCTTCTGCCAAAAAAGTGACGGGTCAACTGTCAATTGAAAATTTTATTTGAGTCAACATAAATACTTTAGGGTGCATAATCAGTATATCACAATTAAAATACCGGAAAATTGATCATTACTGTCCCTAAACAATTTATGAATCAGTCGAAAGGTCCAGAAACATTTTTTCTGGACATTAAAATCCTCAAACAATTTACAATTGGTGTGTAAGGTCCTTCTATCAATCTTCTTACCGTAAAATAATTCACCAAATTAGCAAAAATTGAATGACAGACAAAGAACTTATCAACCCAATTTAGGATCTTATAGTAGTTGTTGATGCAATTGATCTAATGCCAATTGATTTTTAGTTGTTTTGGTGATTTAATTTATCTGAGTTTTTTTAATTAGCAAGAATTATTATCTATAGTTTGTGGATTTTATTTCAAGTATGCAATGAAGGTTCTTTGTTTAAAATTTGATATTTCAAGAAGGAATTTTATGGGTTTGATGGAATCTAGACATGAGCATGTCTATGATGTCGTTAAAAAATCCTAGCTTTGCGCTCAAGCGGCGGCCATTTTTGTTAATTTTAGAGAGTTTGAAGAATAAGTTTATAGTAGGTGCTGGTGGTTGCGGATGGGGATGGGGATGGTGAAGAAGAGGCGGGGATGATGACTCGAATAAAATTTTCAATTGACAGTTGACTAACACTTTTTTGACAGAAGGACCTTACACACCAATCATAAGTTGTTTGAGGATTTTAAGGTCCAGTAAAAATGTTTTGGGACCTTACACCTGATTCATAAATTGTTTAGGGATAATAATGACCAATTTGCCGGTATTTTAATTGTAATATACCGATTATACCCCTAAAGTATTTATGTTGACTCGAATAAAATTTTCAATTGACAGTTGACTAACACTTTTTTTGACAGAAGGACATTACACCCAATAGTAAATTGTTTGAGGATTTTAATGTCTAGAAAAAATGTTTTGAGACCTTACGCCCGATTCATAAATTGTTTAGGGACAACAATGACCAATTTGCCTATAAATTTCTAGATGTGAAGTGAATGTAGCTTTGAATGACTTTCCAATGTCTCCAGAACTGAATTGAAGCTGCAAGTTTGGATGCCTTTTGGATTTCCTGCGCCTTTTCATATGCTTTTCCTTGGAGGTTAAGTTGGAAAACCATTGAACTTCCCTGCTACAACATTATGTCTGTTATTCAACAACTTTCATGTTGTATTCCAGAAAAGTTTCTAACTAATGACTATAGGCATGTCATGGTGGCTGTGGTTTCCTATGTCATGCAATCTACCAAATTACCAGCTGGGATTATTGATGAGTTGGAAAGAATTATCAGAAACTTCTTTAGGGGAGTGGAGGAAGGAAAGCAAGGCCTGCATAGTGTTACTTGGGACCTCATCTGTAAACCCAAACTGAAAGGGGGTCTGGGGATTCCTAAATTGAGATTTCTGAATATGGCTTGGATGGAGTTCATATATATAAGAAATTATATCACAAGGCATTAATCATGTAATGTAAAGTTATGAAGTGTAATTAATTTCTAAATTGATACATATTCCATACTCAATAACTTCAACTTTCTACTTCATAGTAACTTATGATTGTAGCTCAAGATTATAGTTCGTGTAACAATAATTTTAAAGAGAAAATTAATGACAAAAAAGTCACATGTAAGTTTTTTATTGGGACACATCTCATAATGTGCCACGTGTCGCTTCCTTAGGCTTCTACGATATCCTTTTTGTTCTTCCTCCGCAATTCAGCCAAAATCAGGATTTAAATGCAAACAAATATTGTAACTCATGTCTCTTTAATTTCCTACGTCTTTCTGAATTTCTTTATTTATTTTTTGGCTGAGTTCTTTTCATATGCTTTTTGCTTAAGTTAAAGTTGGACAAACCTTTGCACTCCAACAATAACGACAACAAAGCCTTAATCCCGAGTAATTGAGGCCGGCTACATGAATCAATATAAAATTTCAATGTGACCATTCACATGAATACATGCCCTCCACTTCCTTTTGTCAAACACCATACCCTCATCCAAGTCTAACAAATCCATATCATTCTTGATGACTTCAGTCCAAACTTTCTTCGGCCTCCCTTACCTCTTACAACCTCATGCCTCCATCCTTCAAGTTTCCGAACCAGAGAGTCACTCGGTCTTCTTTTTATGTGTCTAAACCAGCGTAAGTGAGTTCCCCCATCTTTCTTCAATATGTGCAACTCCTATTTTCTCTCGAATAGTCTAATTTCTCACTCTATCCTTTCTAGTATGGCCACACATCCATCGCAACATACACGTCACTGTTACACTAATTTTCTGGATATGACATATTTTCACGGCCCAACACTCTGTATGATACAACAACGCGGGTCTAACATATGTCCTATAAATCTTCCCCTTCAGTCTCAACGGTATATTGCAGTCGCACAAGACACCCGTTGCACCCTTGTATTTCAACCAACCAGATTTAACTTGATGCGCCACATCCCCATCAATTTCTCCATCTTTCTGAATGATAGAACCCAAATACCGAACAAAATCATTCGCCACGATACTTTTGTCATCCAAACTAATTACACTATGCTCTCTACTTTGGCCGGCACTAAACTTACACTCCAAATACTCAGTTTTACTTCTACTAATTCTAAAGCCTTTAGATTCCAATGTTTGTCTCTATACCTCCAACTTAGTGTGAACAACTACTCTAGTCTCATCAATCAGAATAATATCGTCAGGAAATAATACCACACAGTTGGAGTTTACATTTGATATAGGTGCTCAATTTGATTGGGCATGCTCAATTGGATTGGGCATACAATTTGATTGGGCAAAAGACCCGGTCGACCGAGATCTATCTCGAGTCGACCAAACTTATTGTCACTCCGGTCGGCCGAGAACCATTTCTCCGGTCGGCTGGACCATTTGGACTTTGTCAAAATCGGCACATCTACATGTGTGAGGTGTTAATAGTGCCATACGAATATTAGCATATGTTGTACATTTTATATATATTTGAGCATGTCATTTGAATAGTTAATTTTGCTTTTGAACATCAAATGCGTGATTTGATAGTAAAACTCATTAGCTTATGCAATTACTATTCTGATTGCCCCTAGTTTTATGTAATGTTCTATACGATAAAATAAAAGTAGTATGATGTTTGATTGATGATTATGTTTTATTGATCATGTGTAATGGATGCAAATCATATCATAGATATAATATATTGGGATATATTGTATCAGTCGTAATCCGAAAGAGAAGTAATACTTCATGATTCCTTAGTCATAAGTATTACTTCCTCAATATTATTTGGAATCTTTAGACCTTATGTCTCCATCGTTTCTAGCATGAATGGATCTACGTTGTGACTCGAGTCGGACGTTATTTTTTAATCGAGTAATTAAAACAACTGATGATCGGATGTAGTATCCTATCATGGCTTGAATGTGAGAGGCATTGCATGGGATTTGACCCTCTCTCATTAGAGAGAGATATCCATGGGCCCCTCAATAGGGAAAATTGTTTAAAAGCATGGCCGTGCTCAAATGTATTTAATAAAGTGGGTTTTAAATACTATTTGTTGAAGCAATCTACTGGGAGATCGAGCATAAATACAACTAAGCTTTATAAGGGTGACAACTACCATGCCTTATGCTTAATTTGGATATCGCGAGACAAAAAATAAATAAATAGTGGATTGATATTAGGTTCCACCGTACATTCATTCACTCTAGGTAGTCACAATGTCCTGCTAGGAACCGCTTGTGATTTATGAACACATACTATTAATAAGTATGTTTTCATTGCCATTGTGATATGAACCTACAGGGTCACACACATAGACGAGTTAACGAGCTTCATGTCCAGATTCAATGAATCTTGAATATGTCTAGGTTCATTGTATCTGACATTTTTTTTTTGAGAATAATAAAATGTTATTATTCGAATTAGAGATTAAGGATGGGCATTTTCAGGATTTGGCTTTTGCTGCGATTACATGGGAGTTATTATGCGATAAGAACTCCCACTACCAGAACAGGTTGGTATTACGTGGGAGTTGGGTCTCCGAACACACTCTCACACCCTATATAATCTCTTTTAGGGCGAAACCCTAGACATACTTTTTGAGCCAAAAAAACACACAACCCGGGAATAAGATTTATGCCCTTCTCCTCTCTCTAGATTCCCGACACTCAAAAAAACGAAGAGCTAGATACTTTGGTAGAAAGCAATCTCGAAAGGGAAGGTTTACGGTGGTCGCAACATAGCATCGGGTTTTCGAAACCATTAACCGAAAACCGCAAGTATTTTCGTCTGCTTTTTTGATATCTATGGTATGAGCGGATCCTTTGGGGAGGATTCATGGGTGTTTATAACGAGTTTACGCCCATGAATCCCATCGATAGTATCGAGCCTTGCTTATACTTGTTCGAATTCGATATTGTTAATCACATCATAACACGTATCAATCTTGATTTGGTATGTGTGTGTGTGTGGAACAGAAAAAATTGTTTATGTGATTATGATATATATATATATATATATATATATATATATATATATATATATGCTAATTTGATTTATATGTTTATTTGCATAATTCGATTAATTATACATAAACTATTATCGTACATCTAATTAATTTGATTAATTACGCATAAACCGTTATCGTACATATGATTAATTCGATTAATTACGCATAAAAGCTGTGATTGTATGTTTCTTGTCGTTAACTCGATTAATATCGCATAAAGCTGTTTATGTGTATGAAACATATCGTATAAACCCAGATTAACTCGATTATATATGTTAGGCGATTGAGGGTTAAATCGAGGCGTAAAACTCATCTCCGCCCTTGGACCCCGCTAAGGTCTCCGCCCTCGGACCCCACTGGGGTACTGCCCTAGGACACCGTTGGGGGGGGCAGCCCTAAGACTTCATTTTTTGTATTCTTACTTGATTTTATTATGCTTTATGTGAGTTTTAGCATGGTGAATAGCATGGCCTACTATACCCCCATCTTGTTTTACATTTATTGGGTTGTAATTTTATAATACGGTTTTACGAGCCATTTTTTCAAAGTTGTAAAATTGTAATCGCTTTCTTAGATTAGTTTTATTGTTTTACATTGAAGGTGGAGTACGCCCATGCAATTATGTAACAAGGTCAGTGGATCGTTTGGATCGAAGACACTATCCATGAGATTGGTATTGACTTAGATTGACAATTGGCTCCCACAAGGCTCGTCGGAGTCATCATATGATTAGGCCATGCTATCTCACATTTACTTTTATTTATCTTGTATTATGCATGTGATGCTTAATTCTTGTCTTATGGGGTCTTAACAACTTATACGTCACATTAAATTATTTTAATTAAGTCTTAAAATGCCTACCGTATCCTAAGCTCTTCTTGAGCTTGGATCATCATTTTGTCTGCTTGCCAAAGCAATAGATAAGTAGTTATATAAGCAAAAGGAGATGGGAAAATAGTGATTTCCATAAGCTTAGACATGGTTCAACTTAACTAGGCTATCAAAATAGTTTTGAGCCTAGGGCATAACATGGGAAATACCCGGGACCTTGACTTTTCTTAAAATATGGGTGATAAGCCAAAGCTTACTTATAATTATCGTAAAAATGGGTTTTCCCCACTATTTATCAATTGTTAAAATTGTGGAAAGTTTTGCTCAAAATTAATTAATGACTTTGCAAATAAACTTTTAACGTAGTTAATGGCAACCAACACTTCACACAATATATTGCGATCTGTTCTTGAAAAAGAAAAGCTAAGGGGGTCAAATTTCCTTGATTGGGCCCGCAACTTAAGGATTATCCTTAAGCAGGAAAGAAAGTTATATGTTCTCCACACTGATATTCCCAAACAGCCTGCAAACAACGCCCCTAGAGCTGAGAAAGATGCTTGGAAGAAGCATGTGTATGATTCTAACGATCTGACTTGTCTCATGTTAGCCACAATGAGTTTTGAACTTCAAAAGCAGTTTGAAGAGGTTGAGGCTTTCCAGATAATGGGCCAGCTCAAGGAAATGTTCCAAAATCAAGCCCGTTAAGAAAGGTTCCTCACCACAAATGCGTTGAACAATTGCAAGACAGCCCCTGACACCTCTGTGAGTGCACCTGTTCTTAAGATGAAGGGTTATCTTACCCACTTGAGAAACTTGGGGCTCCCGTAGGTCATGACATGGCCAAAGATATGATCTTGGGCTCACTACCACCTAAGTTTGACCAATTTGTCATGAACTTCAACATGCATGCCATGGAGAAGCCCATACTTGAGATACACGGGATGCTCAAACAGGTTGAACTGAACATTAAGAAGACCCTTGAAGTCTTAATGGTTCAAAAAGGGAATTTCAAGAAGAACAAAGGAAAGGGAAAGCCCATGGCCAAGAAGGGCAAAGGCAATAACAAGCCCAAACCCAAGGCCAAGGCACCGAAGGAAGAGGTTTGCTTCCATTGCAATGAAACGAGTCATTGGAAAGCGAGCTGCAAGCTCTACTTGGAAAAGAAGAAAAAGGAGAAAACTACTTTGATTGTATCTCCAGGTATTTATGTTATTGAGATTAACATGTCTGCTCCTACTTAATGGGTATTAGATACCGATTGTGGATCTCACATTTGTGCAAATGTCCAGGGGTTCAAAAGGAGTAGATCACTGGCAAAAGGAGAAGTGGACCTACGAGTAGCGAATGAAGCAAGAATTGTTGCAGTAGCTACAGGGACATTTAATTTAGTTTTGCCAAGTGGCCTTATTATTGAACTGATTAATTGTCTTTATGTTCCAACTTTGAATAGGAATATTATTTCAGTTTCTTGTTTGGATATTGATGGTTTTCAAATAAATATTAAGAATAAAATTGGTACCCTTAATAAAGATGGTATCTTCTATGGAGATGCCTCTTTGATGGATGTGCTTTATATTCTTAACCTCGATGAATCCATTAAAAGGCCCATCTATAACATTAATACAAAAAGGTTTAAATCAAATGACTTAAACCAAACGTACTTTTGGCATTTTCGTTTGGGCCACATCAACGAGAAACGCATATCAAAACTCTATCAAGATGGAATTTTAACATCATTTGACTTAGAGTCTTATAAGACATGTGATTCTTTCTTGTTAGGCAAAATGACTAAAGCTCCCTTTACTAGACAAAGTGAGAGAGCTTCCGATTTATTGGGCCTCATACATACAGATGTATGTGGACCAATAAACACAAGTGCTAGAGGAGAGTTTCAGTACTTCATCACATACACAGATGATTTCAATCGATATGGCTATGTCTGTCTAATGAAACATAAATCAGAATCTTTTGGAAGATTCAAAGAATTCCAAAATGAAGTACAAAATCAACTTGGTAAAAGTATTAAAAACTTCGATCAAATCGAGGTGGCGAATACATTAACCAAAAAGTTTGACCAACATCTTAGAGGTTATGGAATTGTTTCACAATTAACTCCTCCCTGCCCACCACAATGGAATGGTGTGTCGAACGAAGGAATCACACCATACTAGATTTGGTTCGATCTAGGATGAGTCAAATCGGTCTTCAAATTTTCTTTTGGGGCTACTCTCTAGAAAGCTGTTGCATTCATATTGAATAGAGGTCATTCTAAAGCGGTTCAGAAAACTCTATATGAGATATGGATTGGGAAACGATCTAGTTTGTCATTTCTCAAAAGTTGGGGATGCGAGGCGTATGTAAAACGCTTATTATCTGATAAACTCGCCCCTAAATCTGACAAGTGTTTGTTTGTGGGATATCCTAAAGAATCTAAATGATATTACTTCTATCTTCCATCAGAGAACAAAGTGTTTGTTGTTCGAAATGGTTTATTCCTTGAAAGGGAACTTATTTCTAAAAGGGATAGTGGGACTAAGATCCATCTTGAGAAAATTCAAGATCCCCAAACAACATCTGAACCAGCTTTGGAACTTCAAGTAAGTTCACGTGTTGATACTGAGCTTTAATCTTTGACACAAAGCCTAAGGAGGTCAAGTCAGGTACATCAACAGCTTGAGAGATATGGATTTCTCGTAATTGATGATCATCATATTGAACTGATTGATCAAGATGAACCCATTTCCTACAAAGAGGAAATTCATAGTTCTTAGTCAGACAAGTGGCTAGAAGCTATGAAGTCTGATATGCAATCCATGCACGATAACCAAGTGTGGACTTTGGTTGACCCACCCGAAGGGTGTAAGATCATTGATAACAAATGGTGTTTCAAAAAAGAAAAAATGACATGTATGGTAATGTACACACTTTTTAAATCTCGACTAGTAGTAAAAGGTTATAAACAAATTCATGGTATAGACTATGATGAAACATTTTCTCCTGTTGTTATGATAAAGTCTATTAGGATTTTACTTGCCATAGCCGCATATTATGACTATGAGATATGGCTAATGGACTTTAAGACTGCGTTTCTTAATGGAAACCTTCGCGAGGATGTGTATATGACACAACCTGAGGGGTTTGTTGATCCATCAAATCCTAGCAAAGTGTGTAAGCTTCAAAGGTCCATTTATGGATTGAAGCAATCATCTCGAAGATGGAATTGTCGCTTTGATGCAGCACTTAAAGAATTTGGTTTCATAAAAAATGAAGACGAGCCTTGTGGATGAAATATTTCTGATCGGAAATGACATCCTCACATTACAAAGCGTAAAAGCTTGGTTGGGGAAGTGATTTTCCGTGAAAGACTTAGGCGAGCCTACTTACATTTTGGGTTTAAGAATCTATAGAGATAGATCCAACAAAATGATTGGCCTAAGCCAGAATGGATACTTTCATAAGATGCTGAAGCGGTTCATTTTGCAAGATTCCAAAAAGGGATTCTTGCCCATGTCACTACGACATTAAACTCAGCGAGAACTCAAGGACCTTCCACAAAGGAAGACTCGGGAGCGCATGAGTAAGATCTCATATGCTTGACCCATTGGGTCTTTTATGTATGCCATGCTATGCACTCGCCCGGATGTCTCATTCGCTTTAAGTATGACTAACAGATATCAATCTGAACCTGGAGAGTAACATTGGACTGCAGTCAAGAGCATTCTTAAGTACTTGAGAAGGACTAAATATATGTTCTTAGTTTACGGAGGCCAGGAAGGAAGTTTGGTTGTAAATGGTTACACCGACGCAAATTTCCGGGACCGACGCGAGTGATTTTAGATCGCAACCAAGTTTTGTGTTTTGTTTGAATGGAGGTGTTATGAGCTGGAAGAGATCAAAGCAAGAAACCATGGCCAACTCTACAACTGAAGCTGAGTATGTGACTGCCTCTGAAGCAAATAAAGAAGCTGTTTGAATCAGGAAATTTGTTGATGGATTAGGTGTCATCCCTCAGCATTGTGAACCCATTGGACCTTTATTGTGATAATACTGGTGCCATTTCACAAGCTAAGGAACCTAGATCTCACTAGCGATCCAAACACATTCTTAGGCGTTTCCATCCGATTAGAGAGATCATTGATAGAGGAGACGTTAAAATTTGCAAAGTTCACGAGAGATGACAACATTGCGGATCCATTGACCAATCCACTCACACTATCTAAACATGAGAATCATACTAGGTCAATGAGATTGAGGATCATGTATGATTGGACCTAGGATAAGTGGGAGATTGTTAGTAGTACCCTAAGACCATTAGCATATGTTGTATATATTATATATTTTTTGAGCATGTCATTTGAATAGTTAATTTTTTCTTTTGACCATCAAATGCGTGATTTGATAATAAAACTCATTAGCTTATGCAATTACTATTCGATTGTCCCTAGTTTTTATGTAATGTTCTATACGATGAAATAAAACTAGAATGATATTTGATTGATGATTATTGTAAAACACAAGAGGGGTGAATTGGGTTTTAATCGATCTTGCAAACTTTTTGAATCTATTCAATGCTAGTGTAAGTTTGTGCAAGATGAACAAAAGAAAAACTATACCCAACAACAAGACAAAGGATTTATAGTGGTTCGATTCACTCGAGAATCCACGTCCACTACCTTGAGCCGCACCCGAGGATTTTAACAACTTCACTAAGAAGACTTTTTTACACTTGTGGCTAACTCACTAAGAGTTTTACAACACAACCACAATACAAAACTCACTAAGAGTCAATTGCCCACACAAAGTAGGACTTATCAATTTGCCCACACAAAGTAGGACTTATACAAGAATAACCCTATCACTAAGAAAGGGAATTGAGATAGTTTAAGAACAAGGTTGTTCACTCTTCTAAGTGAAAGATATATACCTTTGAAGTACAAGAATTTTAGCTCTTTAGAACATATGAAGCACGCTCTTTGTCTTGCTTTAGAAATGTCACCTTTGAATGATTTAGATCATGGCAATGAAGTGCATTTTGCTTTGAAAGTGTTTATACTTGATAAGAAATCAATGTATCTTTTAAGTGCAAGTCCTTTTGTCATTCTCTAGCTTTGGAGTATTTATACATTTCAAAATATGCTTTGAAAAATGACTCTTTAACGGTAAAAAAAAAGCGGCTAGTTTTTTACGAGTTCGATTGACCGAACAAAGGATCGGATGACCCACTTGAAGACCTCGGTCGACCGAGGTAGGCTTAGGTCGACCGACCTTGCTAGTCCAACTCTCTGTAAATGGTCGACTGATCCGAGGATGAGCTCGGTTGACCGACTTCCTGAGCTTTGAGAGATGTTGATTTCACCCTTGTATTGAAATCTTTTGAAGTCTAAAGGTTTTCTCAATATGTAACAAGTAAGAGCATTTAGTTTGTTGGACAGGAGATTGGGGAAAAAGGGCAATGGACCAGCTGTACCATGGCTAATTTCATGGAGTAATTTATCATATGAGGATGCCACATGGGAAAATTCAGATGAATTCATGAAAAAATGGCCTAATTTCACTTGGAAAGCTTGAGGACAAGCTATTTTTTAAGGGATGGGGAATGTTATGAAGGAAGCTTAAATAAAAGAAGGAAGTTGTGGCATTGGAGAATTGAACCTGAGCTGTTGAAGAAGAGTTTTAAAAGGCAAAAGGCACGGATCCTACAGCTGGGTCAGAGGAAAATGGAGCCCCGGCTCATGTCTATAAATAGAAGTGACAAAAGATATTTTGGGATATCTTTGAAAAAACAGTTACTGGCGGTTTTCTTCTTCTCCTTCTTCACCAACCTCTGCCCTAATTTCTGTAGCTAGTTTGTTCAATTTCTGGTTTGATTTAGCTCAATTCTCCTTTATCTAGTTCATTTATGTGTAATTGTGAGACAATATCAATAAAATTCGAGATTTGTTATCATCTGACATAACAAAATATTTTTCAGGTTCTAACATATACCGATTCATCCACCATTTGAAGGCGATTTTATGGAAAATAT
The DNA here is from genome assembly GCA_026122235.1 of Vinca minor. NCBI lineage: Eukaryota > Viridiplantae > Streptophyta > Magnoliopsida > Gentianales > Apocynaceae > Vinca > Vinca minor. Next base: position 243,584 of record JAOCZM010000229.1, read on the forward strand.
AGATAAATTAAAACAATCGAAGCTAATTTCCAATCTAAAAGTTTATTTTTAAATATAGTATAGGCATATAAAATTGTGAATTATTAAGGGATCACTCTTTAGATTTATTACCTAAAGAATACAAAAGCATATCTATAAATTTCTCCCTGAGGAACATATTTAGCATTCTCCAGAGGCAATCGCTGGCTGACATTGTGAGTGGCATCCCTTATTAAAGCTCTAGCTCTAGCAAGACCAGATTCAATCTTCTCTAATTTTTTATTCCTCTCTAAAACACTCCTTCACACTTCCCTCACGTGTTTTCTACGTGATACCAGGTCAATATAAAAGCCAACATTTGTTAATATTTTTACCAAATTACCAATTACGAGAAAGAAGCCCGTAAGAATTAGGGTTAAAAGAAAAGTGGAGATCTTTCTAGAAATTAGGGGTTAAAATTCTTCTAAATCGACCAATGTTGTGAGTAATTGTAGAAATTAGATGTTGTTTAGCCTTAATGGTTTCATAATTTAGGGTTAAATGTAAAACTACGGCTTCATAGTAAGGAACGAAAACAATCTATGAAGAAGGCAGAGTGGTTTTGGGTGCTCTCAAACTTCAAAATTTAAATTGGAGGGGTTGTTGGATATCGTGGATCGGTACTTACACTAAGCTTTTCTTAACAAGATGCCAAAGTAGACTAAATATTCAATTTTTGTCATGTCATCTATCGTTAACTGCTTTATAACCAAAAATAATTTGCAATAAGATTTTGAAGAATGCTAGTGAGGAGAAAAGTGAGTTATTTGGCTGCATTGATTTTGATGTCCTTGTGCATCATTTTTATAATCTGTTTAAAGTTGTTTCTAAAAATGGCATCCTGCCTTGAATACTGCTCATTTCACCATGATTTTTGTGAAGTGGACATGTTCTCCATATCATGGTCGTTGTAGAGAACGTGGGTGAACTACTGCTGCTTTGGCTGAGTGAAGGTTGTACGTCTTTCCCCTTTCTTGAGTTGTCTGGTTGTTTGCTCGGGCCTAAAAACTTTTTTGGTCGTTCCTCACCCTCTGACAAGGAAATTGTGGCACGAACTCATTGATGTCCAAGGGTTTTGTTTGGCTATCTCGACTTTAAGTTTCTTTGGCCATTTCCTGGTTCCTGTTTGTTCCTTGCCATCGGTTGGTTCCTCTTTTTTCGGTTAGCTGTCTTCCTTTAATACTCGTGTATATTGGCTAATCTGTTTTGTCCGTCTCCTAAATAGTTTCAACCAACCAAATGTTTTTTCCGAGTATCAACACTTGGATATAAAGTAGTTCTCTGAAGAAAATCCAATGAATATTTACTGCAGAACTATACAATTGGCCGTTGAAGTTTCCAATGATTAAAAAGCTAAGATAATGGGTGAGTTCAAATTAGAGTCAGATGTTTGAGATTTCTTTTTTTTTTTTCTTTCCGAAAACTTTAACTCAATCGTCATTTATTTATATTTCTAGAGTCTAGGATAATTAGATTAGTCAACAGCTGATGGATAAGGGTATCTTCTGTTCCTAAGATTTATAATTTTGCTACAGTGCTTATATGTTTTATTAGGTACATAAATCGTTATTTGGATTTATTTTCAATTTGAGTTGTTGCAGTGATCAATTCGATAAATAACTGCATTTAGCATTTAAACATTTCAAGATGAAGACTGTGTATTGATAAGAATATGAAAGCTCAACACAAAGAAGATATAACAAACATGAACATAAGGATTTATAAATAGATCGATTCACACTTAAATGTACATCAATTACCTTAAGTCACTCCTAAAGATTTTCTCAACTCCACTAACAATCAATTTATACAACAAGTGACAGAGGAAAACCAGCTCTCTTACAAAGGTATGAAATTCACCAAGAGTTTTACACTATAGCACTACACAACTTCAAGATTCCCTTTGCACAAATAAAAGTGGAACACTTGAAACCATTTACCATGGTCAACAACTCAAAAGAGTTCTACGCTTCAACCGTCACTCAACTTCAAAATTCATTTCAAGGTCACACATATGGAGTCTAGTTTACAATCTCTCAATAAATTAATATGAATTCATTAAAAAAAGATCACACTTGAATGAATGGATATAAACTTTCTAGTAACTTAGTCTTTTCCTCAATAAAGATGAATGACAATGATTTAGCACAAGAAAATATTTGGAATGCTTTGAAATGTAGATTTGAAAGGAAGACAAATAAAGTGTCAAAGTATTACCTCAATTCAAACAAAATGACTAAAATACAGTGAGAGGACAGTACTATAATTGATTTTTTCGAGAGAATTCATTATTTGGGTGCAACCTTTACCAACTACACATATCATACTAAATATCAAATTAACTAACATATTAATAACTCCCAGTAAATCCAGCAAAAAGATCCATGCATTCGAGTAAAATTGAAAACCATTCTCTCGAGCAACAAAATCCTTAGCTTTTGCTAACAACATCATCAATAAAACTTGTAATGGAAACATGGGATGATCCTTCCTCTTTAAGTGCCAACCTGCTTTTCCTCTGCATTTCCTTAACCTTGTTTCTAATTTCATTTTCAGGATCCATCAAACACCTAATCCTCTCTTCTATTAAATCTGCACTCAAAATTTCTGAAGCAATGTTGGTCCGATAATCTACGATATAATCCATTTTAATCTCCACAGCAAGTTCCAAATCCTTCACCAATTTAAATGCATTCACCTGTTGTTCAGCATAGATTGGCCAAGTCGCCATTGGCACTCCACACCAAACACTTTCCAGTGTTGAATTCCACCCACAATGTGAAACAAACCCGCCAACGGCCGGGTGTGACAGAATCGCCATTTGGGGCGCCCATCCGATGATTTTTCCGGTCTCTTCCGTCCTTTTCAAGAACCCTTCTGGCAAGACTTGTTCTAAGTTTTCATATTCTCCAGAAGGTTCAATTTCGTCTTCAGATGGTGGCTTCCTTAAAGACCACAAGAACAGGTGTCCACTATTTTCAAGAGCATATGCAATTTTCTTAACTTGCTCTTCACAAAATGACCCATAGCTCCCAAAACACAGGAAAACTACAGAGGAATTCGGCTGAAGATCTAGCCATTTCAGAATCATCATCTCAGATTCTTGTTGAATCAAACCACTTTTAAGATTTAGTATCGGCCCTACTGTATAGATTGGTGGGATTTTTGGATCATTGGATAGAGCTTGAACAGCATGGGATTCTAATTCAAGAAAAGTGTTTATTATAATCCCTTTGGTCTCTCTGTATCTTTTTGCTTGATCAAGAAATAATTTGGGACCATCTTCCTTATCAAAGATTATTCCTGGTAAAACCTTAGAAGGAAGAGGATTAATAAAAGTTGGAACAGAGAAATCAATTTCTTTGTCTTTATATTCTGTAAATTCTACATTCAAATCATATCTTAAGCTTTGGAAATGAAGAACAAGGCCAAGAACTGAAGCACCAGAGGCGTAAAAGACATAGCTTGAAACTCCAAACTCATTAGCTACATCAATCATTGAACTACACCACATATCTATGACTATTCCAGCAAGTTCACATGTTTCAGAATTGGAGAGTTGAGCAAGAACATCTCTTACTTTACCTTTGTGTGAATCTATAAACTCTATCAACTCATATAAGAAATTGCTCTTGGATACCTCATTAGGTAAAGATGATTGATCTTGAACCATCTCCATAAATTTCATCCTTGGAATTTGAGATTCAGACAAGGATTTAATATAGCTGTTGATTTTGGTATCAAAAGGAAACTTTATTATAAGAACTGTGATTGAGAGGCGCTCATCTTGTGCTACAAGAATTTTGGCCATTTCAACAGCAGAGAAAAGGTGTCCCATTCCTGGTGATGGAATGAAAACCAATTCTGATGTCTTCATTTTGCTTATTATGTTGTTTTTCAGTAGAAATTGGCCTTTGGAATTCTAAGCTTTATACTGAAATACTGCTTTAGAAACATGGGGTTGGGTTTGCTTGTTATATATATATATATATATATATGTATGTATCTCAACTTTGGAATACAAAAGAACCATTGTTTCCATCACACAATTTCAATGACATCATCGCTGATTCCAAGTCTTTTGTTTTTAAACATTCTCAGTCTCATATTCTCTTTTCAACTGCCTTAAGCAACGTAGAATATTATTTGCATAACTGGAACAGGTGTTGTAGACCATAACAGGTGTTAAACTTGAACAAATATTTGCATAACCAGAACAAATATTTAAGTTTTATTTTGTATGTGAAGAAGCAAAAGGCGGTGCACACTAAAATCGTAGTGCAAGAATTTTGTCAAATTAAATGGCTATGCATAAAATAACGTTAATAGTCCTACCATTTATAAGTATTTAACATTTCTTTCTTGAATGACGCTGTTAATTTTGATGAATTTTATTTTATACTCCCTCCATTCCCTATTAATTGTCGTTTAGGAGATATCTAGGTATCCAAATTAATTGTCATTTAAGGTTGTTTTATTAGTTGTCAACAATTTATTCCAATTTTACCCTCAACATTTTCCTTTCTTTATGACAAAGAAGTAAGAGAGAGGGAGGGTGGGGGATAATATTGGAAGTTTAGGTAAAAATGACAACTTTCTTAATTTTCTCAAATTGTCTAAAGAGTCTTATATTTAGGAATGGAGGGAGTATTATTTAGCTACTAAAAGAGTATGAGAATGAAGGAAAAAAAGAGAGAATGGAGAGAGCCAAAGATCTTCTAGTAGCTTTAGCAAATAATTAAGTTGCATACATAATGATCCCATTAGACTAAAGATATTAGTATTTGGTCAAATAATTAATTTAAAAAAAGATTTATATCAGATAGAAGATTGTCAAAATACATCATAACTATATAAATAAATAAAAGTTGAAATTATTACTACATGTTGCGACAAATTTAGAGGTAGCAACTAACGGGAAATTCAATCGAATAACGATTTTTGTGGGGATCGATCGATAGTCTTACCACATGAATTGAGCGGAAACATACTCTACCTATGTGAGATCCCTCGATTAATGTGATGGGTGATAAGGGCTAGTCTCACGAGAAGCGATTCTAAAATTGAATGACCCCCAACTAATCCAACTGGTTAGAAATAAAAAATTCACTCTTCAAAATAAATTTTATTTTCCCTTCCAACATTCAATTGCTGGAACAGCACGAACTATTGAACAAATCTGGACTTTTATTTCTATACGAAACTTACGTTGACTTAGGCTGAGATTGGGACTGAATTTGATTTGACTTAGCTCAACAGACCAGTCCAAGACCCGCCAGGCTAGCAAATTCTTGTATCACAAATTCTTGGAATTTTCAAGATTGCGTTATGGGTATGCAATTACGTATGGCATCCTGATTTCTTGTGAAATGGTGAATGGATGATAGGGCTTATTAATATTATGCGCACACCAACCTCGAGCTCTGGGCGTCCTGGTTGGGCTGCATTATATTCTCACTGCTCGATGAGTGTTCGTTTCCGCGAGGAGCGACTCTTGTATGATTTTCCCACTGTGGTATGGATCCATGTAAAAAAACAAGTATGGGCGAGCCTCTCACTAGCAGTAACATTGGGTGCTCATCGGGATAAATAAAAAAAATAAAAAAAATATTATGCGCACACCCCTATTAAATAAACTCACCCTCCTTACATTTTTTATTTTTTCTCTCTCATAACAATAAATTCTCTCTTCTTTTTTTATTCTCTCCCAAAAAAATATGTTCCTTCTGTTAAATGTGTCCAATATTTTTTCGTCTCTTAAATGTGTCTAATATTTTTTTTCCTTTTTTTTTTATTTTTTTTTTGAAGGAAAATATGATTATGCATCATATATCGATATCATGGTTTACATGTGGTAGGGAGAAACCCGGTGGGTCTCCAAACCATTGAGTGGAGGTTTGAAACCTCAAAGCATGTTTAGCTAGCCTATCAGCAGAAGCGTTACAAGATCTGTGGGCAAAGGCTACATTGGCTATACTAACCCCCAATAAATTTTTAATTTGACTAACAATGTGGCCTAGGGGGGATAAATCGTCATCTAATTGTTTGACTTTGTTGATCAGCCTTTGACAATCACTTTCAATTGTTAGAGTGCGATATCCTGATTGTGAGCAAACCGAACACCTTCCAAAAATGCTTTTGCTTCGAGTGTATTGCAGGGCAAGGTGATGTCGGAAGAAAAAGTGCCGCCCACGCTATAAATTTCCCTTCATGATTCGAACAATTATGCCTAGACAGCTAGTTTGTGCATCCCAAGCCCCGTCAACATTAAGTTTGTAGAAATCTTTTTCAGGAGCTTTCCATTTGTAATTTGGTTTCTGTGGACGGATCTGCTGGGAGGCTTGGATATCCATTGGGGTGAACATCTTGGCCTTACCTTTTAGCATGTATTTAATTTGGTCTGAGGATGGTAAGGACAAAGTCCCTTTTACTGGAGAGGAAAGAAGATTGCTATACTCCGCAGCATGGATTAATGCCAGGTTTGCTAAATTTTCCGGCATTTGGCTTATCTCGTTAAAGATAGTTCGGTTTCGATTACACCAAATATTCCAAGCTAGGTATGAGAAAGGAGTATATATTTCTTCGCCAGCCGTGAGGATGGGCAAGAGGGAAAGAAAGGGAAAACGTCTTTTGTTAGCAAGGTATGTATATCAAAAGCGAGTGTGATTCCCAAAGCTGCTCGGTGATGGACATGTAAAGCGAGTGAGTGCATCATTGTTTCCGGTTCATTGAGGCGAGATAAGACATTGCTGGCTTAATGGAAGTGATTCGTTTAGACAAGTTACGGCAAGTGGGTAAAATGCTGTTGAAAAAATCTTCCCGAGATAAAAAACTTGTATCTTGGGAAGGATATTCGACTTCGAGATGTCTTTCCAGGTGATCGAGTAGCATTATTATTGGATGGCGAAGGCTTTTCTCGGCTACCATCTTGGATGTCTATTTGTAGGTGATATCAGGACTTTCACGAGTATAGTCCATTATCGGTGTATCCCCAAAGCGAGGCGATCCGGTGGCAGGTGTCACATAGCGGAATTTTTAATATTTCTCCAATTTCGTATTGTGAGAAGAAATATTCCAAAAATTCTGTATTCCATGCCCCTTTTTGATGGTCGATGAGTCTAGAAACAGGCAACATTTGTTGCCATAAATCCAAATTTTTGTGGAATGGGTAGTTTGAAGGAGTGCGGGGTATTTAACCATTTATTCCCCCCATACGTTCACTCTTGAGCCATCGCCCGATTCTCCATTTTAGACCAATCTTTAACAACTCTCGCCCTTTTAGAATTCCTTGCCATATTATAGAGGTTCGTCCATAGGTTGAACCGATAGAAACTTATCTGGGAAAAGTATTTGGCTGAAGTACCTACGAAGCGAGTGAAAGAGGCTGATTTACAATGCGCCAACCTTGTTTTGCTAATAGTGCTCTATTAAAAGCGTGTAGGTCCCAGAAACCACTAATCCTCCATGGCGTTTTGGTTTGCATAGGGTAGACCAGAGCTCTCCCAACATATCTTCCTATGATTCTCCGATCCTCCCCATAGGAATGTTCTCATCATACTGGTGATGGAATCAATGATATATTTAGGAAGGAAAAAGCATGACATTACATATGTTGGAATAGCTCGAATGACGAGACTTGATGAGAACTACTGCGTCTTTGCGAAAGATAAAGTCTTTTCTTTCGATTTGCTCGATTTTCAGATTTTGTCCACGACAAATTGGAAAAGTTCCTTTTAGAGCGGCTTTGTCATGTATGGTAGACCAAGATATTTCCCTTTCCCATCCCCTTTAGGAATTTGTAGGATGGATAAAGCAAGTTCTTTGGTCTCGGCAGAGTGTTTTTACTATAAAACAAGTTAGACTTATCAAAATTGATCAGTTGTCCAGAGCAGGCTTCGTAGGTTCCCAAGATCTCTTTTAAATTGCGTAAGCATTTTTCCTCAGCTTTGGCGAAAAAGAGAGAGTCATCTGCGAAGAGTAAATGTGTGACAGAAACACCTCTACCAAAATGGAATCCCGTTAGGAGGTCTCGCTCTTGAGCTGAGCGCATAAGCGCGGATAGGCCTCTTTATGCGAGATGAGAAAAAAGAAAAAAGGTGATAAGGGGTCTCACTTGTCGGATGCCCCCTTGTTGGTATAAAAAATTCTTGTAGGTGTTCCATTGAGTAAGATGGAGTACTTGACGGTTCTTATGCGAGTTCATTATAAGAGAGAGAATTTTTGGGGAAAATTCATGCATGTCATCACCATTTCTAGATAGTTCCATTCCACTCTATCAAAAAGCTTTACTCATATCCAATTTTAGTGCCAATTGGTGTGAACCATTAGGTTTAGTCTGTTTGAAGACTATGGAACACCTCAAAACCAATGATTGCATTGTCCGTTATAAGCCTTTGCCCTTTAGAAAGGCACTTTGGGCTTCATCAATAATAGAATTCATGACGAGTTTGAGTCTATTTGTAAGAACTTTTGAGATGAGCTTATAAATGACATTACACAAACTAATTGGTCGGAAATGTGTCATGGAGGTAGGTTTTTTTATTTTAGGGATTAAAGTGATGTGTGTAGAATTGATAGCTGCTATACTATCACCATTGTTTAATACCCCAAGAATAAAGCGTGAAATTGTGTCACCAAGAATATACCACATTTTACGAAGAAAAATGACATGCATTCCATCGGGCCCCAGGAGCTTTGTGAGGTGCATTTGTTTAAGAGTTGTGATAATTTCCTCTTGAGTAAAAAGGCAGCTCGAGGTCATCAACCTCAGTTGAGCTTAAAGTATTTGTGAGCAGAGAGGGTGAGAGACTTGCTCCACCAGGGTTTGTTGAAAAAAGATTCTGGAAGTAATCTAAGGCGATTTCTTCAATCTCATCCTCATCAGTTTTCAGGTGACCATGAGAGTCTACAATTTCATCAATGTAATTTCGTCCGTCGTTGGGAGGCTTTTTTATGAAAAAAGGCGGTATTTCGGTCTCACTTTGGTCGGCCCAGAGGTTGCCCTCTGCATGAGCACTTCGATAACACTCTAGAAGATCTTGTAAGTGATCCAGTCTTTAGAAATTGCAAGTTCTTTAGTGAGAGAGTAATTAGGAAGGCGCATAGCTCTGTATGATATCTAGTTCCTTTTGTTTGTCGTCAACTTTTTTCCCCCAGGATCTCCAGTAGCTTTGGTGCTCCATTTCAAGAGCGTATCTCGAGAAAAGTCGAAAGAGGGCTTCACTAAGATCCTCGTTGTTGTAATAACGAGGTGGAGCCCATATTTAGGTGGCATACTCAAGAAATTTTGGTTCCTTAAACCAAGAGGTTCAAAGCCGGGAGTGGTTTTGGCTTGTTATTAAATTTCCGTTTCTTTTTCTTCTTTTTGGCGGAACTCAGTAGAATAGGCGGGTGATCGCTTGTCTTTTGTGGCTAAGTGCTGAATTTTCAAAAGTGGAAAAAGACTTTGCCAAAGACGAGTAAGCTAAGCCTCGTCCAAACGGACAAAGACTTCTCCCATTGTTGTCTCTAAAAATTGCACCAAGTGTATGGGCTACCTATATAGCCTAGATCATTTAATGCACATTCACTAAGAACTTGTTGAAAATCGTTTATCTGTTTTTGATTCCGTGGAAAAAAAATCGGTTTTTCATTTTGACTTAGATTTCATTGAAATCCCCAATGCAAAGCCAAGGTAGGGAATCAAGTGCATGTAATCTTTTAAGGAGTTCCCAAGAATGAGTGCGCATA